>WSYH01002205.1:0-93401 GCA_036426205.1 Ascaphus truei | reverse complement strand
ATATATATATATATAACACACATACATATACATATACACACACACACACACACCTCAAATAAAAAGATCACTTGTGAGCATATTCACATGTCTTAGTGCCCGTGACGGGCGACGGTGCCCAAAAAAAAATACACTGCTGCCGCGTGCGCTTAGTAAGCGCGACGGCGGCAATGCGACGGAGCAACGTTGCGTCGCGGACTTTGGAAGCCGGGAACATTTGCCTTTTCAAGGGCTGTCGTCTCATGTGACAGCCCCTGAACAAATCAAAAGCCCGGAAGCCCGCGACGCCGCCGTAAAGCGAAATATAACGTTCGCTAGCAGTGACAGGTGACGTCACCCGTCCAGTGTCGCGGGCACTACACGCGCGGCCTCAGGCCGGTCTGCAACCCTGCCTTTCACCATTATCACCCAGCATACAGTGCTTCCACTGCAGCAAGGGATTCTGGGAAATAACATGCAAATGAGCACACAGTGTGTCACCTTTTGTCTGAAAAACCATTGTTACATGGAGCCCATATAAGCTAATGCTCGCTGTTAACACAGCTTTAAAGCACAGCATGGGAATCAGATGCAAAGCCAGAGAAACCATTCACAGACATGTTTCAGCCGTAATGGGCATCTTCAGTGTGAAGTTGGTTGTACTGCTGGCTTTGCATTTTCAAGACTGTAGGGTTTACAATCACGTTTTAAGTTATGGTGGGTGAAAAAGGCAACAAGAAGAAACCTCCACGTTCATGCTAAGCAGTATAGCAAATAAAAAGATCACACTATGAGCATTACACATGTCACATTCAGTGTTGTGTATGCAGTGTGTGTGTGTGTGTGTGTGTGTGTGTGTGTGTGTGTGTGTTATATATATCACACTTAAGGTTATGGTGGGTAAAAAAAGTGACAAAAACCCTCCACAGTAAAGCATATAGCAATTGTAAATATTCCTGTATGTTCATTTGCATGTCTTAGACAGGTCTGCAACCCCGTCTTTCACCATTATCACACGCAGCATACATTGGCTTAAAGGTTGCTCTGTAATAGGAGCTTGAGATAAAAGGTGGCACTGTGTGCTCATTTGCATGTCATTTCCCAGAATCCCTTGCTACAGTGGAAGTGCTGTGTGCTGGGTGATAATGGTGAAAGAGAGTTGCAGACCTGTCTAAGGCCTGGGACATAGACACTTTGCCCGTGCGGAGACGCGCTGAGGCTCAGGGAAAGTGGTGCTTACCCTGGCCTTCAGAGCACGCGCTGTCCGTGGGCGTGTCTGGGTGCGGGCCAGTGACGTCACGGAGCTGGTTCGCCCTCATTGGGCGAACCACTCACGTGCGCGAGCCCCTCCTAAAGCCGCTCTCATTGCGGCTGCAGGGGCTCAGTGCTGAGTGTGAGGATCAGAAGCTGATCCCACTATCCAGGCCTTAGACATGCAAAGAACATACAGGAAAATTTATATAATCAACTGTAAATATTCCTGTATGTTCATTTGCATGTCTAAGGCCTGGGACATAGTGGGATCAGCCTTGCTGATCTGTGCTGAGGCGCGCTCACACTCAGCACTGAGCCCCTGCAGCCGCAATGAGAGCAGCTTTAGGAGGGGCCCAATGAGGGCGAACCAGCTCCGTGATGTCACTGGCCCGCCCCCAGACACGCCCACGGACGGCGCGTGCTCTGAAGGCCAGAGAAAGCACCACTTTCCCTGAGCGCGCCTCCGCACGGGCAAAGTGTCTATGTCCCAGGCCTTAGACAGGTCTGTACATACATACACACACATACATACATACATACATACATACATACATACATACATACATACATATATATATATACACATATACATATACACACAGTGCTTCCACTGCAGCAAGGGATTCTGGGAAGTGACCTGCAAATGAGCACACAGTGCCACCTTTTGCTTCAAAACCTTGCTGCAGTGGAAGTGCTGTGTGATAATGGTGAAAGGCGGACTGCAAACCTGTCTAAGACATGCAAATGAGCATACAGTAATATTTCCATTTGCTATATGCATTACTGTGGAGGGTTTTTGTCACTTTATTTACCCACCATAACTTAACTAAGTGTGGTGAAACCTATCCCTGCTTCATTTTGCAAAGCCAGTATAACCAACCCCACACTGATGAGACCCATTAAGGTCGAAACAGAAATTTGTACTGTGGCACGTCAGACCCCTCAGCATAGTGGGAAAAATACTGGTGCTGCAGAACGAGATCCTTCGTGTTCTGCAGTACGTGGCCCAGGGATACCCACCTTCAAGCAGAACCTGTCAGCAAATCTCCATGGCAGTGTTCCGCTTTGTTTGGGGTGCCGAGATGGAGAGGAGCAAGCGTCAAGTGATGTGCAGTGAGACGCGCAAGGGGGGTAAAGGAATCCCTGACATCCTTACTATGCTGCGCGCTCTCTTTGCATGCAACTGCGTGCGAATCACCCTGAGGGACTGCGACAAGGACTCTTCTGGATACTCCATGTCTCGCTTCCTACTCCTGCCGCTCTGGAGAGCACTGGGGTGGGACAGCTCCATCCCACCATCCCTTATAACTGGCACATGCCCTGGTTCTACAAGGACGTGAGGAAGTTTGTGAGGCAGAACAAGCTGGAGGGTGTAAAACCAGATCTGTGGAAGCCCAAAGTCATTTACAAAATGATCAGGGCAAAAGACATCATGGAATCGGTCCCAGGTCTCCCCCAACACTTTTGAAACGGTGTGGAGGAATGTGGCATCGAAAAGACTAACGAACAAACACAAGGACATTGCTTGGCGGGCCATACATGGGGGACTCCCCGTGAGGGCGGACAAGTATGAAAGCAGACTCGGCCTCGTGAGGCACTGCCCCAGGTGCAACCCAGTGAAGGAGACTGTCATGCACCTCTTCTGGAACTGCCCTTTGCGCAGGTCTTGTTGCGAGCTCTGGACTCTGATTTAAGGGATTGTATACCGAGAAAGTGCGTTACGTACTACTCTGTGTTCCGCAGACTTTTTAAAGGAACATACAGAGGACGCAAGTGAAACCGGTTGGCGTCCAATGTGTTGTTTCAAGGACATTTTACCATCAGCCAGGGAACGTTTGATCAATGGGAAGAAGAGGATGTCGGAACAGGACTGTCACAGGCTGTTTCACAGCCTGCTCAAAGACTATTCCATCTTTGACGGTCCTGAGGAGGAGGACTAAACTCCCCCCTCCCACCAACATTTTTTTTCTGTGCAAATAAAGTTTGAGACTCCCAATAGAAGGCTCTGTCGAAACGTGTAGGAGTGGGAGCGCTGGGCGGGTTCCCCTGACGTTCCCTCCTTGGAGACACGTAATTATGCCACAAAACTCTGCTACTATATATATTTCTAGATATCAAGATCTATGTTTATGTGACTGCTATACTCTTACCAGGATTTTGTCATGCAATTCATCTGTCTGGACTGTTCTTTACTCTGATTGAGATTTCTCTTGATTGCTTTTTTGCCTTATGTTGTGTACTTGCTGACCTTTGGTTGTGGCCTACACTAAGTGGGCAGGACCACTAGGCCATTAAGTAGTCGCTTCTTGGAACAATGAAGAAACATTATTAACGGCCTCACCAACCATTATGTGTCGAAACATTTTTTAATGGTCCACAACAAACGGCCTGATAGTTTACAAATAATGGCACTGGAGGTGATACCGCCCTCTGTGTTAGCTGGTGAATGTTTTAAACTTCTTCCCAGGAAAGAAAGTTATAGGATTTTTACATTAAATTGCCTAGTGCCTTTATGTCTCAACGAGAATTTAGATATCAGCACCATAGTGTAACTTTTTATTTATCAGTACATATCAGATATCTCTCAATGTCTAGTTCATTCAATTTGATCAGGTTATTTGAATCTTTTATCTCACATTTGAAATTTTATTCTTGTCATTTTATGATTATTAACAATATTTTATTCATCCTTATCAACTGTGTGTTTGTTTTAGCATGTAGCTATTTCGCTCCATATAGCATATACTGTGTCTTCGTTTTTACGTTCATTTTATTTTAAAGTATATAGTTTATTATTGGTGTCCAAAATGCATTTTTTAATCTTTTTTATTTTTTATTTAAGTAATAATCCCCGAAGAACAGGGCATTACTGGCCAATAATGCCCTGGCTGGAAGAGTTGAAGGCCCGAGGCTAAGCCGAGGGACTTTAACCCAGCCAGGGCATTATTGGCCAGTATTGCCTGTTCTGAGGGGATTATTACTATTATAGGCTAAATGTAGGCTTATTTAATAAATAGACAATTTTGTATAGTTAAACAATTTTTTTATTAAAATAAAATGGTAAATACATGAAACCACCTCTATATACGCTTACACTGCAGATATCTATATCCACACACTGCCGCCCCCTCTGCGCGTGCGCCCGGCGCCGCACAAACAACAACACACACACACACACACACACACACACACACACACACACACAGCACCTCCTCTACATTCAAACACAGCACAGCACCTACACACCTACACACACACACACACACACACACACTGCTGCTACACATACAACAGCACAACACACACAAACAGCACACACACACAATAAAAAATGCAGCCACTTACTAAACTTTGCACTCTCCCCTCCACCTCTACACATACACCACACCCACACCCACACCCACAGCACCTCTACACACACACACACACACACACACACACAACACTGCACCTCTACACACACATGCAAACTGCTGCTACACACACATGCTACACCCATAAACACTGCTGCTGACACACACACACTGGAGCTCTATACACACACAGCACCTCTACACAGATATACAACAGCACACACACTGCTACACACACAAACTGCAGACAGCCACTTCTTTGCAGACTACTCCACTCCACCCCCCTCCCATTCAACTGAATCTGCTCAGAAAATCTCAGTCAGCTCGGGAGGGGGAGGAGTCAAACCGTGGCTGATACTTTTTGACCAATCCCCTGCCCTGTCTCAGAGCTGTTACTTCATTTAAATCAATCCCCTGCAATGTCTCAGCTGTTCTGAAAGCTGATTGGCTGGAAATAAACAGATTGAAAACTGCACTTTGCAAGCTGCTAAAATTCCGGGCATTACTGATTGGTTAAAATTCCGGGCATTATCTAATCAGAGAGCAGGGTTTTCAATAATGCCCTGAATTTTACTGCTTTAGCCTATAATATATATTAATCATTAAAGTTAGTGATTCTAATTGATTCACCTGTTGCAATATACTGCTGACCAATGAAATTCCAACAGCACTGTCTATGTCTTGCTAAAATTGTATCCGGCAACCCCATACGAAGTCAGCTGATGCTGACGAAACGCGTTGAGACTGACGTCCTCACGCTACTGTGAGGCGTAATTTGTATACCGAAGGGATTCTCTGTACAACACGCAGTGTATCAGCTGGAGTGGAAGGTTGGATCTGCACCATTACACCGCGCTTGCAGTTTTCCATCGGGCTTTGCTGCTGTTGGTGTCGGAGGACTCTTGTATCCTGCAGCGGCTTATATACAGGCAGGGGGTTCTTGAATTGCGATCCGCAGGTTCCCGCCGCTGGCGGTGGCCATTTATAGCTGCACCGCTACACAGATAAAAGATACCTCTACGTGAACCTTATTTTTAATCATCATGTAAGTGGGCATTGCCTACCACTATTTTTTATTAAATAAATTCCATTGTTTATGATAATGCACTAGTGGTGTGTTCTACACACCCGCACCTACTTTCCAAGGCAACATTTTCAATTTTTTATAAGTTAAATACAGTATGTGAAAAAATGGGGAGTTTAAAAAAAAAAAAAAAAATCAACACAACAAATATCTGCCACCCCTCAATGTCACACCACAAGCGGCAGACATTCTTAAATATAAAATGAATTAGACTGCTAGCTCTGCGGGACAGGGCGTCATGTTTTGCACCGTTTCCATTGCTTGTCTGTAACACTTACCCTTGTGCTGACCTTGTGTTGAACAATGTTTTTCTTGCGTCTCTGCAATGTACTTTGTACTTAAGTGCTAAATCACTGCAACAAAGAGCTTACAATTGAATTCCAGTGCCCGAGTCAGAGGGATGTAAAGTGACTTGCCCAATGTCACAAGGAGAGCAGACAATGGGATTCACCCGCTTCAAATGCAGGGATATTACCATTAGATTATTAGTGTAACCAATGTTGCATTTCATAGAGCGTTCTATCAAAATAAGGAACGGTCATAACTACACTCCCGGGTTTTCACCGTTTTGAAGGAAGGGGGGGGGGGGGGGAACTAAAAATATACATTTGCAGAAGGAAGGAGCAGAATGATCGGTGTTGTGTTTCAGAGAGATATCTGCTGCTGTTATTGGTGGTCCCATAGGGAGCAAACCCTCCATATGTTAGCACTTAAAGGGGCAGTTCCACAAACAATAATAAAATAAAAAAATGAACACAACTTTATCAGTGTAATATAGGCTTCCTTCGAAAGATAGAATCACCCTGAAAGTCTGTTATCTGCATCCTTTCAAAAGATGACCGTTCCCATTCCCCAGGTCTGCCAACACCGGGGACATAGCCTAAGTTGTGAGAACTGACAGACATCACCAATTCCTCCACAGATCCAAATCGCCAAAAAGCTTGTTTTTGACATGAAAATGTTGAAAAAATGATTTACAAATACTGGTGTGTGTGTGTGTGTCCCCGTTGGCCGCATTAAACCTATTAAACATCCTACTGCCCCTCCATTCACTTGTATACTAGGAAGGACTGACCCTTTAAGATCCTGCAGGGGGAAGGAGAGAAGCCCCCTCTGACACAGACAATGTCTTATTGTCCAGGAGATGAGCACTGAGCAGGTGCTGGGGGGGGGGAGGGGGGGTGGGGGTATTTATATAAACACACAGGCACCCGTGGGCACAGCTGTGTGCCAATGAAACCCATGTAGGACAGCAAAGGTGTTTAACCCCTTCGGTGCTAGGGGGGCCCACAACGCATAGCAAAGAGCAGCCAGACCCCTCTTCAGACTAATGCCAGTGACCAGTTTTAAATGTAGGCGATTGGCAACTTGAAAAAATAATATATATATATATTTATGTTTTAAAAAAAAAAATTTAAACGTTTAATGTCTTTAAGGGAAATGAATGCTTCTGATAAGTCTAACATTTATCTAATATTTTTTGCTGATAACACAGTTTGTCGACCTTCAAAAAAAATAAAATACCTTTTACAATAGATTTGTTCTTTGTAATGCAATTATGGGACTCGCTAGGCAAGCTGGTTAACAAGTGTTTGACAAGTATTGTTTATTTAAATTCCCAGGAAGTAATACATTGAGAGCTACACCTCTTGTTTTTAAGTATGTCCTGGGCACCGAGTTATGATGAGAAATACATGGCTACAAATACAGTACATAGTTACATTAAGTGAATAGGGTTTTCATACATTATGTATAAAGACATTGTATGAACAGTTTAACATATTTTATCTTTTAGGCGTATGAATTTAGGCAAATCAGAAAAAAAAAAGAAAACAATTTTACACAGGACACAAAATCAGCAAACGTTTTACTGTTAGAGTAAATGAATGTTTCCAAGACTGCGTCCATGGTATGGCAGACCGCTGAGCGAGCAGACTGCCTTATGGCAGTGTTCGCGTCAATGCGGTAAGAGGGGGCGCACGTTGCGCAAGAAATCCGTTGAAACGGATTTCTTGGCGCGACAGGCCGGTCACGAGAGCGGATTGCTATTAGAGAGGGTTGGGGTTCCTTACAATGCATCTGATCTCAGACGCGCTAATAGAGAGGGTTGGGGTTCCTTACAATGCATCTGATCTTAGAGGCGCTATTAGAGAGGGTTGGGGTTCCTTACAATGCATCTGATCTTAGAGGCGCTATTAGAGAGGGTTGGGGTTCCTTACAATGCATCTGATCTTAGAGGCGCTATTAGAGAGGGTTGGGGTTCCTTACAATGCATCTGATCTTAGAGGCGCTATTAGAGAGGGTTGGGGTTCCTTACTGTTTCATACGCTCATAATATATATTTTCTTTAACTGTGCACGCAATGTCTTGTATATAATGTATACCTTGTTCATTTATGTAACTGTACTTGTAACCATGTATTATTTGTTTTACTCTGTGCCCAGGACATACTTGAAAACGAGAGGTAACTCTCAATGTATTACTTCCTGGTAAAATATTTTATAAATAAATAAATTACAATGCATCTGATCTCAAACGCGCTATTAGAGAGGGTTGGGGTTCCTCAGAATTTCCCTATATATTTCATTAACCAAAAAAACGGGTCTAAGAGGTGAACATAAAGTTATCACGTGATTGTGATATTCTAAGTCAAGTCCTCAAGTGACACCGGACTTTCAGGATCAAAACGGTAAAAAATATATTTGAAAAAAAAAAACACACATTTAACCGCCTTCACTGCCAGAGAGGCCAGCTAAGCAAGACGGAGCATGAAGGACACACAGACACACAGACACACAGACACACACACAGACACACACACACACACACTGCTTGCAGAGACTATTTCCTTTCTTGGCTTATGCTGGAGATATTGGCATGTGTTTGGATGGCTGTCTTTCACGTAGGAAAGAATGGCTTAGCAGTCTCCATAACATGCGTATTTGACTGGGAAGGTCTTCTGTATTACAGACCCGGGCTTTCTTTCTACATGCTGGTGAAGCTGGTCTGGTTTTTAATTCAGCAGCCTCTGCAATAATTTATTACTGTGTCCTGCCCTCTCCCTCCCCTGGGAAGTCTGCATTTTTCCCCCCCCCTCCCCTCCTCATTCCTTTGATCTTTCCCTGTCCTTGCCTTATTGTTAAATACAACAGCTCACCCCTCCCCACCACCCTCTGAAACCTTCCTCCCATCCCCCTTCTCACTCTTATTTGATCGCTTTAATCTGCTTATACGTCACAGGCACAGAACGAGTTAAAAAGCATGTACGCAGTGTTTCGATAAAGCCTCCTCCTATACAAAACACCCAGTAGCCAAGCTTACACCCAAGGCACCTCTCCCCCCCCCCCCCCCCCAAGTAATACAAACACTGTGCTGTAATGTATATAGGTATCAAGTGTCATACACAGTTCTTTCCCGAACTCATTTTCTGAAACCAACTTTAACCACTTGTTTGCCAGTGTTGGGCCTGCAACCACCCAAAAACTTCTCTTGCTGCTACTGCAGGAAATATTGCCCAGTGGCACTGCACCTTTAAAAGGCAAAGAGAAACTAGAGAGGCTGAGAGGGGTTGGGCTGTGCTCTCTGCCAACACTTCTCATGCCTTTTTAAGAGCAATGATGAGCACACACCCTCCGCACTACTAATACACACACAGCAGACACACCCACAATTAATGGACGCACATACTTACGCAGGAAGAACACAGGCAACTTGCTGGGGCAGTCCCACTTGGCAACATATACTTATAGAGGGAAGCCGCGCTCCGCAACATCTATTAGAGCTGCACAATTTCAGAGGCATTCAATAGCGGTGCACTTTTAGGCCTAGATTTGTTATAACTTTTAATACCTTTTAACCCCTTTACTGCCAGATGGGCCTGCAACACAACTCACTAATGTTTCACCCCCCTCTCCCCCCCCCCCCACCCCCACACACTGGCAGCAAAGGGGATAAGAAGAGCCTTGCCCAAGTGTGTGGACTGTGGGGAGAGGTGTTTGGCTGGCAGAACAATGCTTCCCTTATGTCCCCCGCACCACACAAAGATTGAAAGCGTAAGGTCTGTGAACGCTTCTAGCGCTCGGCAATTTGGCTTCGTATCCGTCCACGCTACTGGCTGCTGTTTCCTAAACTGCTCATGTTTGGCAGGGGGGTGGGGGGTGGGGGCAGCCAGTTCCTCTGCCAGCCCCATAAACGTGCAGTGACCATTTAAACATTCCACACACAAAAACACCACTTTGTTCTTTCACAAATTGCCTTTGCTTTCCTTTTATCATCTTAATCCCATATCACAGTATCCGTTCATTGCAGGTCCAATGAGGCAACAAGAGAATTCTTTGCAGATGCAATAGTGTTCAGAACGGGAATCTTCTCCATAAGCGCACACTGCGGGGGCCACCGAGAAAACGTCATGGCCTGTGACGTGGGGGGGTGACAAAGACCTGAGGGGGCTGTGACAAATCAGTGGGCTCGTTTGATATTAACTAAGCGATTCCCCTGGTACACATTCGGCAATGCCTCAGGTCAAGAGGGCTTTTATTCCAGGCCCTGTGTTATTTCTTGCCTAGGCCATACATGTAATGGTAAGGACAGGGATCTCGAAACCTCACAAGTCCGTTTTCACGAACAAGAGACTTGCCAGGTCTGTACATCTAACGCACTTGTTGGTCTATTAGAAAGATATTGCAGAACCAACGCAGCTGCTTACACACTGCAAACATCAGTTATAGGCAATAGCTTTGAAGAAACATTTACAGTAACTTCTATAAATAGCTCCCAGTCCTCTCTTCTCTACGAGCCGCTATAAAACAGCCCTGATTACTGCAGCCCTGCACTCGTCCCAGTCTCAGACCGCACGGACTGCAGCACATTACTCTAAAACATATACAGATAAACCCACCTTAGCAAACTTGACACCCTTTACAATTCAATTTGTCGTTTCGTTCTCCAATGCAACTACAACACACATCAATGCGAAATGCTCAAAGAACTAGATTGGTCATCACTCCAGTCTAGGCGCAAAGTTCATATTTCCTGTCTTGCCTTTAAATTCTTTATGGGCAAGCTACCCATCTATCTGAACAAGCTCCTCACCCCTACCACATGCAGCACTTATCACCTGAGATCAGGCTCCAAAAGACTGTTCATGGTCCCAAGGCTCAACAAAGTATCCGGCCGTTCCTCCTTCCCTTACCGTGCACCCCAAAACTGGAACAACCTACCAGAGACTCTCACATCCACCACCAGTTTAAGTTCTTTCAAATCTAAGGCTGTCTCACATTTTAATCTGGTCTGTAACTGTTTCATACGCCTATAATATATATTATCTCTAACTGTGCATGCAATGTCTTGTATTATTTATTTATTTATAAAATATTTTTACCAGGAAGTAATACATTGAGAGTTACCTCTCGTTTTCAAGTATGTCCTGGGCACAGAGTAAAACAAATAATACATGGTTACAAATACAGTTACATAAATGAACAGGGTATACATTATATACAAGACATTGCGTGCATAGTTAAAGAAGATATATATTATGGGCATATGAAACAGTTACAGACCAGATTAAAGTGTGAGACAGCCTTAGATTTGAAAGAACTTAAACTGGTGGTGGATGTGAGAGTCTCTGGTAGGTTGTTCCAGTTTTGGGGTGCACGGTAGGAGAAGGAGGAACGTCCGGATACTTTGTTGAGCCTTGGGACCATGAACAGTTTTTTGGAGTCTGATCTCAGATGATAAGTGCTGCAAGTGGTAGGGGTGAGGAGCTTGTTCAGATAGCTGGGTAGCTTGCCCATGAAGAATTTAAAGGTAAGACAGGAAAGGTGAACTTTGCGCCTAGACTCTAGTGATGACCAATCTAGTTCTTTGAGCATTTCGCAGTGATGTGTGTTGTAGTTGCATTGGAGAACAAAACGACAAATTGAATTGTAGAGGGTGTCAAGTTTGCCAAGGTGGGTTTGAGGTGCTGAGCCATATACTATGTCTCCATAGTCAATAATTGGCATTAGCATCTGCTGTGCGATACGCTTTCTGACCAGGAGACTTAGGCCTCGGTCCCGCTGCGCTCGTTGGCGCGGGCGGCGGGTCGCGAGTTCCCCACCAGCAGGGGAATCCTCGCGAGCCGGTCCCGGTCCCCACTGGCTGCACAGCTGATTACACGCTGTAGCGCGTCAGCCGCTGGAGACACCAGAGAATGGTGTTTTCTAGCTTTGACGCGTGACGTGTGTGGCTGTGAGCCAATGGGGAGGGGAGGCTTCGGGAGGAGGAGAGGCTTCGGGAGGAGGAGAGGCTTCGGGGAGCGGGGAGGAGTGTGGAGGGACAGCAGGTGAGTGCCTTTCTCTGTGTGTGTGTCTGAGTGCGTGCATGCCTATCTGTGTGTGTATGTGTGTGCCCGAGTGCGTGAGTGCCTGCCTCTGTCTGTGTGTGTGTGTGTGTGTATGAGTGCCTGCCTGTGTGTGCGCGCGTGTGTGTGTATGAGTGCGTGAGTGCCTGCCTGTGTGTGTGTGCGCGTGTGCGTGTGTGTGTGTGTGTATGAATGAGTGCCTGCGTGTGTGTGTTTAAACTTACTTTCCAGCTCCAGCCCGAGTCCGTGGAGGGAGGGGGGGGAGAGTAGCGGGTCCCACCGCTCAAGCCACGCCTCCCCTCCCTGTCAAACCGCCCACCTCCCGATCAAACCTCCCACCTCCCGATCAAACCTCCCACCTCCCGCCCACCTCCCGATCAAACCTCCCACCTCCCGCCCACCTCCCGCTCCGGCTCCCGCTCCCTACAGACCGCAGATCGCGGTCTGTGTATCTCAGCGCACCGCCTGTCAGCAGCGCAGGTGCGCTGACTCTGGGAGCGGGGCCTTAGCCTTAGGGAGGATTTGTTCCTGGGAAGTACCCCTAGTTTGGCATAGGTCTTGGTTGTCAGGGTATCAATGTGCATCCCGAATGTTAAGAGGGAGTGAAACCATAAGCTAAGGTATTTAAAACTAGTGACAGGGGTTAGGGTGGTGTTAGCGTTGGTTCTAATCAGGAGCTCAGTCACTGGAAGCTTTAAAAATGTAGTCTTGGTCCCAAACACCATTGCTACAGTCTTGTCAGTGTTTAAAAACAGTTTGTTTTGGGAAATCCAGTTTACGAGTCTCAAAAAGTCAGACTGCAGTATGTGTTGAAGGTCAGAGAGGCTATGGCTGTGTGCATATAGGATTGTGTCGTCTGCATACATGTGTATTGAGGCTTCCTTACAAGCTGTGGGAAGATCATTAATGAAAGACTGAGAAGAGTAGGGGCCCCAGAACAGAGCCACAGTGATATCCAGGGGGTTGGAGTTAGAGCCTGAGATGGACATCAGTGGATCTTCCTGATAGGTAGAGACTGAAACCAGTTTAACAGCATGTTCCCTATTCCAAACTTTGGAGTGTGTGTTAAGCAAGATAACATGATCAACAGTATCAAAAGCCTTTGCAAAATCTAGGAATACTGCACCAGTGAGTTGTCCCCGTTCCATTCCACACTGGATTTCATTGCAAACTTTTAGCAGGGTAGTACGGTGGAGTGTTTTGGGACGAAACCCAGACTGGAATTGGCTATGGAATTGTCTTGGTATAGAAATCGGCTTATATTGGGGTGGACACATTTTCCATGACTTTGGATAGAATGAGGCGAGAAGTGAGATTGGCCTGTAGATTGAGACAGTGTTTTTGTCCCCACTTTTGAAGATGGGACAACTCTGGCAGTTTTCCATGTCTTGGGTAATGGCCTGCAGACAGGATAGAGTTGACTATGGACGCAATTGGTTTGGCAATGGCTGGGGCACCAAGTCGTAGGAACCTAGATTGTAGTAAGTCAGGTCACATTGGCTGCTTACTTTTAGTTTGAGGAGCGCTTGTATAATCTCCCTTCAGATACTAGGCCAAATTGAAAATTGTGGGCAGTGTTGGGATGGTGTGGGACTATAGGGGTACTCCCAGGATGAGATTCAGGTTTGTGGTTTGGGCTGCGTTTGCAATAGTTAGTGGCACACCCCACAAAGTAATCATTGAATGCATTTGCAATGTCAGTGGGGTTTGTCAGAGTAATATCCCCCTTAGTGATATTACTTGGTTGTTGATGGTTAGGAGGCTGGAATATATTGTTGATAACCTTCCAGAAGTTAGCTGGGTTTGTTGTATTTTGGTGGAGATTGTCAGAGTAATATTGTGCTTTTGCATGCCTTGTTTGCCTTGTGCACATGTTCCGCATGCATCTGTAGTGATTGAGATCCTTGGTAGTGCCAGTTACTTTGTAGCTTTTCCACAAGGCATCCCTGAACTGGTAGAGTGCTATAAGGTCAGGTGTAACCCATGGAAGGTGGGCCCCCAGTACCCTTATTTTGCGTAGTGGAGCATGGGTATCGCAGAGTTTTAAGAACTCAGATTGGAAATAGTCGAGCGCAGAATCAGGGTCGGGAATTAAATCGATTCTGTGCCATGGGCAGTTGGTAAGGTCATCCAGAAACTGTTGTGGGTTAAAGTTTTTAAATATTCTAGTGAGGAGAACTTTAGGGCTTGATTGGGGCGGTTTAATTTTCCTTACACAGTACACTATTGCATGGTCACTGAAAATATCAGGAAGGATGCCAGAGGATTGGATTCTGCTGGGGTTTGAGGAGAGAATCCAGTCTAGCAAGGAATGGTTATGCGATTTCAGGTTTATCCGTATGGGTTGGGAAATGAGTTGTGATAGTATATGTATACCCTGTTCATTTATGTAACTGTACTTGTAACCATGTATTATTTGTTTTACTCTGTGCCCAGGACATACTTGAAAACGAGAGGTAACTCTCAATGTATTACTTCCTGGTAAAATATTTTATAAATAAATATATAGATTGAGAGAGATCTATAGATCCATTTGTGAAGATAAGATTTTGAATACTGCTAAACATACCCCAAATCAGGAAAACACATTAAATGTAGCAGAGATGCATGGCTGAACAATTTCACCATTTATCCCTTCGCTGTCAGAGGGGCCTGAAAAGCAATGTGTTGCCCCTCCGGCAACAAACAAGTGAAAAACCCCAGTATAAGAGGCTCAGCACCTTTAATGCTGCTGCAGATTTCTGTGAAGTTCCTTAACCTGCTTTTTGATGACATGACATTTCCATGTCGTCATCTGCGATCACGGGATGGTATTTCAGGTGCAAGTTGGCCGTCACCGCAAGGTACCAAAGCTGCTCAAGATCTGAGCCCAAGTGTAAAGTTAGACCTGGGACATAGTCATTTAAAACAGTGCGGAGGCGCGCTGAGACTCAGGGAAAGTGGTGCTTTCCCTGTGTCAGGGTCGCCTAGACCTCCTGCCTAGCCATAGCTTCTTTGTCCACTGGGTGTGCTGCTGCCTTCTGTTGGCTCTGGGTTCCTCTGTCTGTCTGTCTTCTTGTTGCTCCTCGGTTTCCTGTCTGTTTCCTTTGCCTTTGCTTGAAGTCAGACTCCTATTGCATATGCCTCTGATCCTGATCTGTTTTCTGTACCTGTACCTGTATTATAGAAGTCTGTTCACAGTAAAAGCCCTTGGTAGTAATCTGGCTTGTCCCTGTTTGTTCCTTGCTCCCCGGTCTCAGTCCCTGCTCCCCGGTCTCAGTCCCTGCTCCCCATTCTCAGTCCCTGCTCCCCATTCTCAGTCCCTGCTCCCGGACCTCTCCTGCCCCGCCTGTCCTGTTCCAGTATCCTCGTTGCCGACCTCTGCTTGTTACCTGACTTCGCTACCTGCCGCCTGCCTCGGACCCCTGCTTGTTACCTGCCGCCTGCCTCGGACCCCTGCTTGTGACCCCTGCTTCGCTTCCTGCTGTTCCGGCCACCGAGATCCTACCCGCCACAGGAGTCTCCCGTGACACCCTGGCCTAACAGCGCGCCGTCCGTGGGCGTGTCTGGGGGCGGGCCAGTGACGTCACGGGGCTGGTTCGCCCTCATTGGGCGAACCGCTCACGTGACCGGCCCTGCGCTCCGGCAAGCAGGAAAATCTTAAAACTTGGTGAGACACACGCTTCCGCAGGCGTGCGGAAGCGTTCGTGAGCCCCTGCTAAAGCCACTCTCATTGCGGCTGCAGGGGCTCAGTGCCGAGTGTGAGCGTGGCTCAGCCTTGCTCACACCACTATGTCCCAGGCCTTACTGTCAAGCGAGGCTTAAAGCTGCAGTTCTGATTTATTAAAAAAAACACACATGCAGGATATTGCCTGAACTGCAGCTTTAACACTATGTCTTAACAAGCAGCAATGTGTCTCGGGCTGCAGCTAGATAACAGAGAGGAGCAGCACTTTGTCTGGTACACACAGCTGCAAGGAGACAGAGACCAGCAGAGCGTCACTTATCCTCTATACTGACACCGCAGAGCGTCACTTACCCCCTTTACTGACCACGCAGAGCATCACTAATCCCTTTTACTGACCCAGCAGAGCATCACTTATCCTCTATACTGACCCAGCAGAGCATCACTTATCCCCTACACTGACCCCGCAGAGCGTCACTTATCCCCTATACTAACCCCGCAGAGCATCACTAATACCATTTACTGACCCCGCAGAGCGTCACTTATCCCTTTTAGACCACGCAGAGCGTCACTTATCCCCTATACTGACCCCACCGAGTGTCACTTATCCCCTTTACTGACCCGCAGAGCGTCGCTTATGCCCTATACTGACCCCGCAGAACGTCGCTTATCCCCTATACTGACCCCACAGAGCGTAACTTATCCCCTATAATGACCCAACAGAGCGTTGCTTATCCCATATACTGACTCCACAGAGCGTCACTAATCCCCTTTACTGACCCAGCAGAGCATCACTTAACCCCTATACTGACCCCGTAGAGCGTCACTTAACATGGACAACATTAAAAGAGCAAAAAGGTATGAAATTGCGGAGATCTCTCGATTGAATCTTAATATCCAACAACACACGGAGCTTCTATGTCCCTGCCACAGCAAAGGGGTTAAGTGCCACATTGTGCGAACTCCTGCAGTATAAAGGCTAATGAATACTTGGGAATGAAGGGGTCAGGTGTCACTGTTCAAGGTTGGATGGAATGGGAAGGTTTGATACTGTTACAGTGGCTTTTCTGCCTTCGCCAGCTACTGTCACTGTCATTCCTGTACTGAGACACACACAAAGGAGCTTAGAGAGCGCTAATCCAATCGCTACCACTTAACCCTTTTAATACTAGACAGCCAAGTAGAGCGCACAACACTGGATGCAGAAAGTCTGACTTGGACTTGTGTTCTTTTAATGCAGCCATGTTTTACATGTACCCCGAAAGGGTAGAAAAAAACATAAGGTTTGCATAGTATTTGATGGCGCAATCTGTGGTCTTCTGAATCTATAAAAGATGTCGTAACCACTGTTCTTATGTTATCTGCAGTGGACTTTCCTTTATCTGTAAGGCTGCAATGTTTAGGTTTTCCCAAAAGTATAACATACCAGCATAGGAAACCATTGATTTGTTTTTGTACATCTGAAAAAGGTGATATTTGAATACAAAATAAAAACTCAAAAGTATTTGCTATAACCAATTATTTTATATGCCCTCCCCCAATGGTCTTTTATTGTTAAAAAGTGTTTCTGTTGTTATCTGCACAATAACTATTTGGGTAAAACACACATGTCGTTTCACAGGCGAGACTAAAAATGCCCTAATAAAAGCAATTCCATCTAAAAATGTGTATTCTGACCATGTGCTACAATAACCAAAGCACTAAAAAGTGAGCTGGAGCTGATTGGGTGCCTGAGTGAGAACTGCACAATCAGGACTGGCTAAGTAATATGGGGCCAGGTGGCTACAACTGTCAATTATAGACGTTCAAAAATAGCTTGCTGGAGTTTTACTGAATTTGGCAGAGAGATACTGTAGGAACAACGGGCTTTCTTTACAGGTCTGTTCCTTGAAGGAGAGGCAGGTCTGTTCTTTGGTTCCGAGGGTATTTTAAGGTGAAAAATCAACTTCCAAACATGCACAGATGTGTTCTCCTGAACATAACCTCTTAATTATAAACCTTTTTTTGTTAGCTAGCTAATTTTACAATATGATAGCCTTGTGCTACCAATTAGAAATTACACGCACCTTTTTCTTTAAATGGTTCAACATTTACACTAACTAGTTCAAAAAAAGCCAAGTTAGGATTCTTAGCTACCAATAAAATACATGCTGTGTATACCATGTGCCAGTCAGAAGTCTTCGCTACCAATAATAATACATATACCACCCATGTCCAAACCGCCTATATGCTCTAAAAGGGTGGAAAAAAAACGAAATATTAACCAAATGAAACCAAGCATAATCATGGAATAGCAAAGGTTAATTCCCTTTTGTCTGCTTGGCAGAGCCTTGGGATGTGCTTCACCCAGTGGGCATATACATGTAGGTGAGCTATTACTATGTAGCCTGTCCTGTCCGACAGACACCAAGGAACTTTGCATTATGCTTATTTGCAGCTCCAATGATGTTTCACGGAAAACTGTTGCTTTTACAGAAAAGATCTGTACGTCAAACTCCACGTAGAGCATACATCAATGTACCCCTGCTTGTATTAGTAAGCCATGCGGGGAATAGCTATATGGAGCAATAAGGGGAAAGTTCGCACAATACTCATTCGTGTGTTTTTTCTCAACTTTGTCTGCGTCGATAATCCCGCCACGGCTTCTGATTAAATCTACGCTACAGGATGAAATTGTATGTCACTCGTTAATTGAGTGTACTTAATGCTGAAACCCCAAAGTTATTACAAACAATGCAAACGATGCAGTAGCTCGCAAGCAATTTTTTAAAATGTAGCCTCTAGAAACTGGCAAGAGACACAAAGACCCATAGGAGAGTTAAGGGAATCACGAGAGAATTATTTCACCCTTTCGCCTCTGAACTGCATTGCTCACATCTCTATCAGAAAAGGGGGTAAACAGTCAAAGGTCAAATGCAACAGTAATCCAAAAATGCTTGTAACACAGGGAAAAGCCACTTGTTGTGTGGTAGCCAGCAGGAACCCCATAGATATTTTGTTAAAACCAACATTGAAGGGGTACACCGGGCTTGTTTTTCCTTGCACCTGGATGCTGCTCTGAGGCGGTAACCTAACTACTAGGGGAAATGTAAAGAAATGAGATTAACATAGGCTAGTTGGCACAGAGTGGGACTGACAGGCGCCATGACAGCTGGCCCCACGGTAGAACACAGTATTGTCTTTTTTAGGAATTCCTCCTTGGCTTGATCCTTGGCTCCCCGCCTACTCCTCACAAATTCCATCCTATTTCTGTCACTTCCCCCTGATAGAGGCGCATGGACTGATTGTTTAACCTCTTCACTGCCGCGGGAGCCTGCAGCACACAGAAAGCAATGCGTTTCCAGCCTCTCAGAGCAAATGGGGTTAAATCCCTTAATTGCTGCAAAGGATCAGTCACACCTTGTACTGCCCAATAATGAGCCTCTTTTCTCTTTGAATGGAGGGGTAATGACCTAATGCGTGTGCCTAAAGATTCAATGTACAGTGCAAACTGCAGTTTGGTACAGAGGAGGACAGGAACTCCAATATTACAAAAGTGACATTTGTTCCGACATTTCACACGGACGCGGACACACGCGGACACGGACACGCGGACACACCCACACACACACACAACCTATAAAATGGTTCTTCACAAGTGTAATCACATGTGCAGAGTTTTCCAAACCTGAAAGATCTGCTTTATGTGCACAACTTTCTTCTGGAAATACGCAAAGACATCTTTACAGTACAGTTTGTAAAGCTCTGTAAAACGACACACAGCTTTTGGTGTTCACTCTTTTGCATATATCCCAATACAAGAGAGCAACCTAATGTTAAGTTTCACGCATGTTCCAGTGCTTCTTGAAACGCGTTAGTTACTTACCATACCTTGCCAATGTTGTCACACTGTAATTAAATTGTTTTTAACTTACAGTATTGTAGCCCTCATCCTTTTGCTGCTGTGCTCTGTTTCGTTTTTTGTCTTTTGGATTCTTGCATAAGTATGTGTATACATGTATATATACACAAGTGTGTGTGTGTGCATATATTTGAAAACGAGAGGTAACTCAATGTATTACTTCTTGGTAAAACATTTTTATAAAAACAAAAAACAACCAGCTTCACACTGAAGATGCCCATTACGGCTGAAACATGTCTGTGAATGGTTTCTCTGGCTTTGCATCTGATTCCCATGCTGTTCTTTAAAGCTGTGTTAACAGCGAGCATTAGCTTATATGGGCTCCATGTAACAATGGTTTTTCAGACAAAAGGTGACACATTGTGTGCTCATTTGCATGTAATTTCCCAGAATCCCTTGCTGCAGTGGAAGCACTGTATGCTGGGGATAATGGTGCAAGGCAGGGTTGCAGACCTGCCTAAGACATGTGAATGTGCTCACAAGTGATCTTTTTATTTGATATATAGACATATAGATATATACACAGACACATCTTTGAGGTTGTAGACCCCTGGACTAGGATCTCCCACTTCAGAGGCCAATGCATACTGAACCATCAGCTCTTTGATTTGAGTCAGTGTGGTGTTCCTTATTTGCATCTCTTGTGGTGTTCTACCTCAGCTCAACAAGTAAATGCTTCGCTGCTAGCGATCATTATAATGCTAGATCAATGCCTTATCAGTGTCAGAAGAACCTGCAGTGCATCTCAACCTCCTTAACATTTGCTACACCCAACTACCAACTCATTTTCTAATGGCTGTAAAAACTGCATAACATAGCAGCTGGTCCCAGGCAGCAAAGGGTAAAAAAACCAAAAAAAAAACCCAGATAATGTTTTTTGTTCTAGATCTATATTTTTCTATAGTGCATACAGAATACATCTTTCTGTTTTGTTGTGGAATAAGCCGCTGAACATCCAGTAAAGTGTCTGAAGTTTTACAGATTATCTGTATGCAAACAATGCTCCAAAAATGTATGCTTCGGATTTAGATCAGTGATGCTGTCCACAATAAGAAGAAATACATATAATAACGAGAATTAGCTATACTTTCCGAAAGGTGTACATTGAAAATGATGGCTTGAGGGACAGAATCAGCATTAACAGGGTTTGCAGTGTATTGCTCTCAATGCTTTACAGACTCATTTGGAGTTAGAGGACCATGAAGATATTTGTTTGCCTCCATAAACAGCTCCAATTATTTGACTGCTTCAATTCCTTATATCTCAAAGATGAAAATTTGTTGTCCATGGATGGGCATGGATGGACAAACGTTGGTTTCCAAAAGTGTCCCTCTTCATTTGTTTCACATAAGGCCGCAGACTCTATCCCTCTCCAGCTGTCCTCCAGGAATCTGTCACTGTCAGTCACTACTTCTACGCTCTGGGGGCTGGGTGATCTTGGGGACTCAAGTTAACAACTTGCCTTTTATGGCAAGGCAGGGCACAGAGACAAGACACTCCCCCCACGTAAACCAGGAATCCAGGATGGGTGGCAGGGGCTGGCCCTGACAGGGCCAAATATGGAAAAGCACATGGGGGACACCTTCAACTGCAGAGCATTCCTAAACTAGGGAAGGGAACAGATAGGCAGGGGGAGGAGGGGTGGAGGAGAGAGGCTGGCAATGAATATATAAAGCCCTCTTACACAGCTTGGAGTTGTAGCAGTAGCATATAGTACCTGCCCTTGCAGCCAGCAAGTCAAGAGTTCCCTGATCCTTCCAAGCAATCATGTGTGACGATGAGGAAACCACCGCTCTGGTCTGTGACAACGGCTCTGGTCTGGTGAAAGCTGGGTTCGCAGGAGATGATGCTCCAAGGGCTGTGTTCCCCTCCATCGTGGGCCGCCCCCGTCACCAGGGTGTCATGGTAGGCATGGGCCAGAAGGACTCCTACGTTGGGGATGAAGCCCAGAGCAAGAGAGGTATCCTGACCCTGAAGTACCCCATTGAGCATGGCATCATCACCAACTGGGATGACATGGAGAAGATCTGGCATCACACCTTCTACAATGAGCTGCGTGTGGCCCCTGAAGAGCACCCAACCCTGCTCACTGAGGCACCACTGAACCCAAAAGCTAACAGGGAGAAGATGACCCAGATCATGTTTGAGACCTTTAATGTCCCAGCAATGTATGTCGCTATCCAGGCTGTGCTATCCCTCTACGCCTCTGGCCGTACCACTGGTATTGTGCTGGACTCTGGAGATGGTGTCACCCACAATGTCCCCATCTATGAAGGCTACGCCTTGCCCCACGCCATCATGCGTCTGGACCTGGCTGGTCGTGACCTGACCGACTACCTTATGAAGATCCTAACTGAGCGTGGCTACTCCTTCGTCACCACAGCTGAGAGGGAAATTGTGCGTGACATCAAGGAGAAGTTGTGCTACGTTGCCCTGGACTTTGAGAATGAGATGGCCACTGCTGCCTCTTCTTCCTCCCTGGAGAAGAGTTATGAGCTGCCCGACGGCCAGGTCATCACCATTGGCAATGAGCGTTTCCGCTGCCCTGAGACCCTTTTCCAGCCTTCCTTCATTGGCATGGAGTCTGCTGGTATCCATGAGACCACCTACAACAGCATCATGAAGTGCGACATTGACATTCGCAAGGACCTCTACGCCAACAACGTCCTCTCTGGTGGTACCACCATGTACCCAGGTATTGCTGACCGTATGCAGAAGGAAATCACTGCCCTTGCCCCCAGCACCATGAAGATCAAGATCATCGCCCCACCTGAGCGCAAGTACTCCGTCTGGATTGGAGGCTCCATCCTGGCTTCTCTCTCCACCTTCCAGCAGATGTGGATCACCAAGCAGGAATATGATGAGGCAGGACCTTCCATTGTCCACCGCAAATGCTTTTAAACATATGGTTATATGGTGCGTTTTATTTCCTCTTCGTGCATGGGTATCCCTGCACCCTGAGAAATGATGTATGACATGGACTGGCCTTATAATGAAGACCTGGATTATGCTGAGATTTAATGGGACAGCGGTGACATCAGTGAGGTGTATTTCACCTCTCTGATGTCACCGCTATCTACGATTACAATCTCGTCCCTCCTTCTACTAAATTCTCTCACCCCACAAATGAATTCGGAAAGGAGTTGGGACAGAAACTCAAAGGGATCATGGAAGGTGAAATACAAAACTACACTATTGAGAAAACACATTTATGAACCCATTCACTGCTGGAGACACCTGCTAACCTCCAACCCAATTTGTGGTAATGAGGTAATCAGGGTTAATGTTAAGTGTGTTAACAATGGGCTTTATGACACATATGTACATTGAACCTTGTGGAATAATGCTCATTCCAATACCTGCAAAAATATCCATCTCCTTGATGTAATCACACAAACTGCTGCTACTGTATGTTACATGAAACCTAATTAAAGATCTTGACAAAGATTATTTATTAAAATTACTAGAGTGTTTTTTACATCACGGTTGATAGGACAACAGAATAAAACGTGTAGATTTAGCCTTGCTACGTACAGTCGGCACAGTTCCAATTCTGCTGATTCAAAAGGACATCAAAATAAAAGGTTTTGCAATCATTTTATGTCTGCTTATTCCTTTGTGTTTTTGTAGTTAAGGTTATAAAGAGGTTTCTATAACGGGTGTGTCTGAAGATGTACGCTTAATGTATTATTTTGGTCCTCAAAACATTGCAAAAATACTTGATCCATAAAGTCAAACAGCATTTAATGGGTTGGGTTACCAGTAGCCCATAAACCCACATCTTATAGCCAGATTTCCTGAGCTTCACTTATTGAAGTGCACCCACAAGCCACCAAAACACCTACAGAAAATACACACGGTAAACATGTAGCCATATTAATTTCTAAAATAAAGCAGTTTCAGCAACAAAGTATGCAAATAACGCTACAAGGAAGGGGCGATCATTTGGCCTGGGTTAGGCCATGCACTGCAGGGGTCACAAGCAGAGGTGGCCTTAAACAGGGCTACAGGGATCCAGCAATGAAAGTGTTAAACAAGGCTCCTACGTGCTCAAGTAGGGAAGAGGTTAAGTGAAAGGTCTACAGTTCTCTGCAAATCTCTTAAGCAGGGAAGGTTTAAACACTGTTCTGAAGATCCCTTCTCTGGCAGAGAATGGGTTACACCGGGGGCTCTCAACTGCAGTCCTCAAGACCCCCTTCCACTCTCCCCAACAGGACAGGCCTTCAGGATATCTCTGCTTCAGCACAGGTGGTTCAATCAGTGGCTCAGTCTTTGAGTGAGCCACTTATAAAGCCACCTGTGCTGAAGCAGGGATATCCTGAAAACTTGACCTTAGGGAGGTAGGGGGGGGGGGGGGGGGAGTCTTGAGGACTGCAGCTGAGAACCCCTGGGTTACACAACGCTCACACTAGCTCTGCTCAGTTTGAATAATATAGGGGGGCAAACATGTCACCAGAGTCTTGCTGCATTGCTTTAACAGTTCTCTAAATGACAACAGCAGGATTACCCCCTTGTGAGGCTCTCTCTCCTTTTTTTTCGCTGCTGCATCAAATTTGTCACAGCTGCTGTTCTAAACGTTTTCTTCCCGATCATCTGAGCTTGCTGTATTCCACCGGGAGAGAGAAATATCCACTGACTCCCGCTTCAGTCTCTCCCTGCCTGTTCACATCACTCACTACATTAATACCTTGAAGAGGGACCTTCTGCAGAACCCTCACTGCTGAAAGCTGGGGTGATAAACACTGCTCAATATCTATATAAATTAATCATGTTTAGGTCATATAAACATGGTGCACAGAGCTGAGCGATATTGGTTTATCCTGAGAGGTTCCTCTGGGTTTTACTAGTACATATTGCTAAGCTGCAAGATATAGGCCTCTGATCAGCAATTCCCTATGGTGTATAAGAACTACTCATTGTGACATGAATTTAGCTACCTTTATGTACACTGTCAATACATACTGTATTGCTGTACGCAGAAATGCACACCACAGAATGTACACATGCAATGAGCCACTGCACCAAAGAGCACACAATCGAAGGATTGAGGTCTCGGGCAAAGCGAGATGACTTCGACAAGGTCATGAGGGAACGATAATGGGATTCAAACCAGGTTCTTACACTTCAATACTATTTTATTTTACCAATAAGCCTCTACTCTCTATCACTACACACAGCACTGAGCGGTGAGATATTCATGTGACCTCTAAGCTGCCTCTCTTTGTTATAGAGCTGGGAAGCGTAGAATGCTGAGCTGTGAGATCCACGTTTGACCTTCTCTGCAACACCTTTGAGACTGTCAGTGAGTGCAGTATGGGACGCAGCATTCCTATAAACCATTATGAGGGGGGAACCCAGCTCACGAGCACAGTCCAAGACTACAGGCAGGCAGCAGGCAAAACTGGTATTGTGCTTTGCCATTTCCTTAAACCCGTCTAATGAAAGGGGGTGGGGGGGTGTGAAGTGAAGTCACTTCTGAAGACTGTGTCCTCACTGCAACAGGGGCCACAGTTACTCTGAGCACCATATTACTCTGCAAGGAATCGCTGCTCATTTTTCGCTCACAGAAAAGTGGTAGCATTGCGGGGTGATGCAGGCTCCTCTGGCAGCAAAGGGCTTTGGTAAAACCGTAAGGGGTCAGCCTTATGTATAAGCACCACGTCCAGTTGGGTTACCAATACGAAAAGTTATTCTGTCCGCTTCAAAAGGTCTGTTTCTCTTATGGTCCCCATCTATAAGCTGCAGGGATTGACACACTGTGTGGATCAGCGTGGTCCTTTTCCCTCAACGATGGCCAATCATTAATCAAGGATCAAATAGGATCTGAGGTTTTATAGCATATAGAAAAATGAACCAAGTGCTTATCGGGTGTCAAATTCTATGACTGCGCTTATAGTGCCGGCGACTTGAACGTCGCTTCAAAACAAATGCATTGTCGCCGTCGTCGGCGATTATAGTGCACGCGACGGAGCCACGTAGCGACAGTGCTACCAAAAATCTGGTAGCCACTGATATTTGATTTTTTCGGCGCCAGTCTCCCCTTGCGGTTAATCAGGAGCTTCTCCGTCCCTCTGCCTTCCCCCTTTATGACATCGCAGGCCTTGCAGCCAGCGACGTCGCCTACATTTGAAATATAACTATCGCAATGGCGACGTCATCGGTCGGGTCGGGCCTTAGGAGCAGAACCCCATTCATTTTAGCTGCAGGGACCCCCTGCTTCCGGGATGTACTTGACTCCATGGCTGCCACGCCAGGGTTCACTATATGGCCGCTATCAAAGCTCACGGGCCCTGCAGGCCAATAGGTAGCAGTGAAATAATGCGCTGCGGCTTCCTATTGGCCCACGTGACATCGGGTTTTAAAAAGCAGGAGATACTGGCAACCCATTCAAAAACACAAGGCAATGGTATGAGTAAGGCCGAGCGTGTTTCTAATAGACACAGATCAGCAGCGATACAGCAAAGGAATCGAATCAGCGGTTCGCTTTCTAATAACTGGATCCACCGACACCACAAATCTAAATATTTGATAAATACTTTCAGAGGGAAAAGAAGGAAAAGTCTATGTATTATTAAAGGCAGGCTGGGGATGTAGGAATGTCACAAGCACCTCCGCTATGAACAGGTGCCTCATAAAACATTCACACTGCTGGAATGGCGTTGTGCTTCAATTATACATGACTGCATGCAGGCTGCAGAGCACCGAAACAGGCGCACACGCAGGCAGCAGCGCCCCGACGCCGGCAGCGCCCCGACGCCGGCAGCCTGCAGAGCCCCGACAGCCTACAGCACCCTGACGTCAACGTACACGCAGGCAGCCGGCAGCACCCCAACGCACACGCAGGCAGCCTGCAGTGCCCCGACGCAGATGCACACAGCCTGCAGAGCCCCACCGACACAGGCGCACACGCAGGCAAACACTGCCTGCAACGCCCTCATATTATATATTATATAAATACACAGACACACACACTTCTGCATATGGAGCAGTAGTGTGGTCAAGTCGCTGGCCTCCGGGGTGGGGGCGGCAGGCCCATAAGCCCATGCTGCCGTGGCAAACTTCTACATCTTCCAACGTCTCAAGCAGCAAAGGATAAACTGAACGCTGGCGCTGAGGGAATATGTTGGCGCTTCACAAATAAATGAGAAGAGTAATAAAGATCTTCTGTTTGTGGTTGTATTCTTCTATTAGGTACAGAGTTGCATAAACTCCAACAAAGTAGAAGACATCTGATGGTAGTATATGCTGTAAGAGAATTAAAATTATAATAACCTACAATATAAAAAACAAATATCAGGCGCCATTTACATTTGATAAAATCTACAAAAATGGAAATGTCGTTCACGCTTCACAGCCAATATCAAGGATTAAGCATCGGTAAGAGTACAGGGCAGATAATAAAACCAATATGGGGCAATTGCACAGCAATCAAGCCAAAAATGCCCATCACGTCTGTGGCAGTTCAGGGCCTCGTGAAATAAGCCCTACGACGAGGAGCAGAGCAAGTGCCAATTTTCTTATTAGCCGATCGCTAACCCCAACCCACAGGCTTTTACATGCGGCCTGTCCCTCCATCGTTTCAAGCCTAGATGTTGGGTTCTAGCACCACCTAACTTTGAGACATGAGAAGATGCAATGTGAATGCCCTGCCTCATTACAGAGAGTTAAAAGGTTCTGTAGACAAAGGAAAGGTAGCACAAGAAACATGCGTTCTCATTTTGAAGACGGTAATCAAACAGGGTAAAAAAGGTTTTGCACAAACTAAGCAAAATAGAGCACATAGATGTTTATCTGCGGTTAATCTCTAGCTGCCGTGGCAGCCTGTTGCAGAAAGAAGGGATAACCACATAGTTAATAAATAAATATTATATATAAATAAAAACACACAACACGAACTTCCTGTCCTAAGAAGCATGTCATATTATTTACTCCCCGGGGAAAAGAAAGACAAAGGCAATTAAACAGACTTCAATTTAAGCGTGGATAAAAGTTGCCCTCCACTCCCAAGGCCAGTGCTTTCAATGCCTTACTTTGTGTGCTTACTTTAACCATTCTCTAATGTCATAAGAGAAAAGGCAAAGCAAAACAAGAGCCCTGATAGGTAGAATATCCACTTAAGATTACTGAACGGTAACCAAACTCCTGCACTGCAAAAAAAAACGAACGACAGAACTGTGATGCGTTTCCAAAATGGCGGCCAGCTAAGTCCAATTGAAGCTACGGGAAGTAGAGCGGAGCCAAAATCCTACAGTAACTTAAATATACAATATGGAGCTACCGTTCAAACAATGAAATCCCTTTGCTGCCTCAGAGGTCAACACCATTGTATAGCCACTATGAATATGATGCTCTACCATTACAGATCCCCCATATAAAAGAGAATTAGACATACTCACTGCTATGGGACATAAACCACAAACTGGACAGTGTATAGGGGCGAGACACTTACTGAGCAGCTCATGGTGGATGACGTCACTGAGGTTGGGTTCATCTCCCCACCAGAAGACCCAGAGCTCTTTGCGGTCTGGCTTCACCTCCCGCCTCCACACGCACAGCAGGTTTGCCTGCAGGCAGCGGATGAAGCTCAGAAGGATGGGGTCGTCCGGGGCCGGAGCTGAGATGATGGGGCCGCAGTCGCCATGCCCCTGGAAGTTGTAACGACGCCATTTGATGCCGGTGAGTTCAGCCTGGTGAGGAAGAGGAGAACAGATAAGAAAGGAATCGGATTGTGGCAAGATACAGAAGATGATGCCTTGTACGCAACGTAGGGCACCTTTATAATTACATCAAGTATATTGTCTGATAATTAAGGGCTAGATGGTGCAGGAACACCAGAGGCTAAAGTATGAACATACAGAGGGTACAGAGCATCCAAACTTTTTATTTACAACCCTACACTTTTAACCAATTTACAAAGCAATCCCACATAGCTGGCCCATTCACAGCTTATTAATTTACTTGCTTCAAACGCATTTGAAGTCTTGTTTTAACTTATTTGATCCATATGTAAAAATACATTCTTTTATTTTACTACATCCCATTCAATTCGAACCTTTATCTGGTAATTATTAATTTTTCCTGCAGTCCCTTTGGGCAATTATGGCAGCGCAATTAGTTTAAACCAAACACACGGGGGAAAGAAAAGGATGGATCATCAATCTATCTGTATATACAACACCACAGCACACAAGAGACGAGGTAAAGATTGTAAAAATACCCTCAAAGCATAGACAGTACAAGTTGAAATACTTCCTTAATCCCTTCTTTACAAAAGTGTTGAAAGTTGCGGCGAAGGAGCTAAAATAGTTCTACTGCTCAGTTTAAAAAATAAATAAAAAAAGAGTGTGTGTAATTATAATATAAATATATATATATATATATATATATATATAACAAAAAGCAGCAGCCAGCACTCCAAGCAACAAATGTAAAGTCAAGGTGCATGCTCCATAGAAATCAATATAGAAACCCTGTCCCCATAAGAGAAGGCACAAAAGCAGCAACACTCAGATAAGCAAAAAGACATATATTAGCAGTTACAAAAAAGCGGGTTGTTATAGTGTTGCTGTTTTGTAATGCTGTAATATATAGTTCTTTTTGCTTTATCAGAGTGGTGCTGCTTTTGTTGCCTTTTCTCGGCTATATAGTAAATAATATATATCACACACACACACACACACACACACACACACACCACACACACACACACACACACACACACACACACACACGATATAAAGCTTAGCCCCCAGCAGACGCACTTACCAGAACTCCCTCCTACTGTTAGATTGTAAGCTCCTCGGAGCAGGGACTCCTCTTCCTTAATGTTACTTTTACGTCTGAAGCACTTATTCCCATGATCTGTTATTTATATTATCTATTATTTATTTGATTACCACGTGTATTACTACTGTGAAGCGCTATGTACATTAATGGCGCTATATAAATAAAGACATACAATACAACACAACACGTATACATAACAAAACATGAAGTCAGCAGCACAATCAATAGAAAAAGGATTATTTAACCTCAATAAATCATCAGGCAATCACCAAAACTCCAGAGCGACGTACGCTTCAGACCACAAGTACCACAAGTACGTCGCTCTGGAGTTTTGGTGATTGCCTGATGATTTGAGATTAAATAATCCTTTTTCTATTGAGTGTGCTGCGGACTTCATGTTTTTGTGTATCTATAAGACTGGTTGGTGTTCCTGGATTTCAGATAAGTGTGTGTGTGTGTATGCGTGCGCGCGCCTATACGAGCGCGCCCGCCCGCCTATACGAGCGCGCCCGCCCGCCTATACGAGCGCCCGCCTATACGAGCGCGCGCGGCTATACGAGTGTGCGTGGTGGGTGTTGTGTATATGGGTGTGCTGTGTGTTGTGTGTGTGTATAATATATATATATATATATATATATATACTATATATGAATGATAGAGAGTATGATATAGAGATATTATAGATGATCAGAAGATATAGATAAGTAGATAGGTATATATATATTATATGATTATATATTGTATAATTATACTATAAGATATATATATATATAGGGTGTGTGTATATGGGTGTGTGTTGATCATGGGGGGAGGTTGTATATGGGGGGCTGTGTATATGGGGTGCGTGACGTGTGGTTTTATTATGGGTGTGTTGTTATATATATATTATGGGTGTGTGTGTGTGTGTGTGGTGATGTTTTAATAACATACATACATACTGGTGTATGGTGTGTGTATATATGGGATGGTGTGTGGTATATATGGGATGAGGGGTGGGTGTTGTATGGGATGGGTGTGTGTGTGTGTGTGTGTCTGTGGTGTGTGGTGTGTTGTGGTGTGTGGGTGTCGTGTCGGGTGGGGTGGTGTAGTGTGTGTGGTGTGTCTGATGTGGGTATAGGGGTGTGTGTATATGTGTATATAGGTGTGTGGGTGTTAGGTTGTGTGTTGTGCTTTATATGGGGTGTGGGTGGTGTGTAATATAGGGTGTGTGTGTTGTGGTATTATATTATATGTGATTGTGGGTGTCTATATTATTTATATATATAGGGGTTCTCTGTGTGTATAGTATATGGGTGTGGTGGGTGTCGGTTGTGTGGTGATGTGGTGGTATATGGGTGTGGTGTGTGGTATGAATATATGGGTGGTGTGTGTGTATGTGCTATATATGGGGGGGGTGTGTTATGGTTTGTGTGTATTTGTGGTGTTGTGTGATTGTGTGTATATTAGGGTGGTGTGTGTGTGTGCTAAATAGGTGTGCGTCTGTGTTGGGATTATATATATATTATATATATATAATATATATATCTATATATATGATATATTATATAATATATAAGGATATTAATATAATATATATATAATAGTATATGGAGTGGTGTGGTGTGTGCTGTGTGTGTGTGTATAATATGGGTGTTTTGTTGTTATATATATATATATATATATCTATCTATATATATATATCTATGGGTGTGGTGTGTGTGTGTTGTGTGTGTGTGTACTATATGGGTGTGTGTGTGTATTGTGGTGTGTGTGTGTAGTGTGTTTTGTGTGTTTTGGTGTGGGTGTGGTTTATATAAATGGTGTTTGTATATATCTATATTATATATATGAGTAAATATATATATATTATAGGTTAGGGTGTGTGTGGGTGTGTTGTGTGTGTGTGTGTGGTGTGTGTGGGGTGTGTGTGGTGTGTTGTGGGTGTGTGTGGTGTGTGTGTGGTGTGTGTGTGTGGTGTGTGTGGGTGTGTATATATGGGTGTGTGTGTTGTATATATGGGTGTGTGTGTGTCTGTTATATATATGGGTGTGTGTAGTCTAATATATGTGGTGTGTGTGTATATGTAGGGTGTGTGTGCATGCCGATGGGGTTGTGTGTGGATGTGTATGCGCGTTGTGTATACATGTATGTGTATAAATGTGGGTTGTGTGTTAAGGGTGGCATGTGTGTGGTTGTGTGTGGGTGGGGGGTGGTAACACACATATAGGTGTGTGTAAGGTGCGTGTGTACACACGCGTAAAGGTGGCGTGTGATAAAACATATACACATTACACTAAACAGATGCTGCCATTCGTTAACTTCTTCAAAAGAACTTAACCCAGGAACACATTTAGACCGCCTTCTTCTGACTGAAACTGCTACTGACTCAACTTTACTTCTCTCATCCCAATCCCTAACAGTGCACTTCTCCTGTTGTCTTCATTCTCCCCACGGTCAGTTCCCAGATACATTTAGCGCTCGCCCCTCTAGTCATACACCATGTTGCAGAATCGCTTAGCGCATACAACACCCTTGCCACATGGAGGGATTCATGTTCCCAAGGCCATTTCTGTAAAGTCCCAGATACAGACCAGGAAATGCAAATTAATTAGCCAGAGACAGCCAGCAAAGCCTTAAGACTATGGGAGTATGACCACGATTGGCTTGGCTGCATTTGGAGAGATGCGAGTAATTTCTCTTCCTCTTACACTGCTGTCACCCACTCCTGCCGCCTTCTCCCTACAGAACTCCTCCCTGGTTTGTTTCCTGACTGCACTTCAGTCATGTGTCTTAAATTTTTTGTCACGCAGAGCGCTGCATGATTGCTACGCTCAAGAATTGACACACATAAATAAGTGTCACAGACACTAACTGTATCTGCGAATCCCGGTCACAATCCTTCCACTGGCTTCAACTGCTGCTTTTCAGCAGTGGTGCAAAACCCTATGCTAATGGAAGGGACGAGAGCCCTATAAAGCCCTTCTCCAAAGACTAGCACCAAAATGCTTATTTGAACCTAGAAACCGTTATATATACTCCTAGTCTAGTCAACAGCACCGAGACCCTTGAAGCTGCAAAATCTCAGTTGTTATTACAGTATACACAAGCATACAAACCCACCGGCACATGAAGCTTGCCACAGCTGGGTGGGACACCCACCCACCTCCCCCTAAAAGAACATAATGCACCGTCAAAGAATATGGCGCAGTTAAATACAAAGCTCCAAAACGTTGGTGCTATTTGAGAAAATAGAGGGGCATGGATATTGATTTTGAAACGTGCGGCCGACCCCTTTACTTTATTTACAGCAAAAGTCAGCAAGGAGAACTCTCCCAGCAGCATGGGATTAAGACATCCGCTCAGAGAGACCATAGTCTGCAGGGGACATACTGAAGACAAGGCATCCTTGCTGGTCAAGTCTTCTTTTATAACAAACAAAACCGTGAAATGGACAGAATGAAAGCAGAAGCTGGGAAAGCCCGGAGAAGATGGAAGAGTGGGTTTGCAAGAATGCAGTTCATCAATTGCCCCAGGCTAGAAAGTCTTGTCTACATAAGCTTTTCGTTCAGTAAGCCTAATGAATCCAATATTGAACATAAATGCAAACGCATATACCATCTATGTTATTCTATACATACAAAGCCAATGTCATCAAAATATATGCATAAAGGTTTCACAGCTTGAACAGGAGAGGAGAAAACGGTGGAATTCGCTTTAGAAACGGGTCGAAAAAAAAAACAAAAGCCCTTGAAATAAATGAAGAAGAATCCATGTTTCATAAAAGGAATGCCACAGTTGTGGGCACAGTTTTCAATAAAATTAAATCTTCTACTCGTCCCACTGACCTCAATAACCACTCACTTTGATGGTACATTTCTGCAGAGCTACTGAATGTTTTAATACAGCAGTGTAATTAAATGTAAAACACACATACATATTTAAAAACGCATTCAAACCAGCATCATACACAATAAATACACAAACGTGTGGGGTGTGTATAAGTGTGAGTGTATATATGTGGATACACCAACACACACACACACACCCAAACACACACACGTATACATTATGTGTGTGAGTAAAGTGTGTGAGAGGTGTGAGTGTGTGAGATAGAGTGAGAGAGTGAGTGAGCGAGTGGGGTGAGTGAGAGAGTGGATGTAGTGGAGAGTGAGAGATAGGCGAGTGAGTGAAGTGAGAGTGGGAGGAGGAGTGTGAGAGAGGATGTGTGAGAGAGAGAGAGAGTGTGTGAGAGAGAGAGAGTGTGTGAGAGAGAGAGAGTGGTGTGGAGAGAGTGAGTGTGGTGAGAGAGTGAGTGTGTGTGAGAGAGTGAGTGTGTGGAGAGAGTGGAGTGTGTGTGAGAGAGTGAGGTGTGTGAGGAGAGGAGTGTGTGTGAGAAGAGGTGAGTGTGGTGGTGAGAGAGTGAGTGTGGGTGTGAGCTGAGTGTGGAGTGTGTGTGAGAGTTTGTGAGAGGTAGAGTGTGGTGAGAGACGTGAGTGTGTGTTGTGAGAGTGAGTGTGTGTTGTGAGAGTGAGTGTGAGAGTGAGTGTGTGTGAGAGTAGGAGGTGTAGTTGTGTGAGAGTGGTGAGTGTGAGAGAGGAGTGGTGAGACTTGATGTGATGGTGGTGTGTTGGAGAGAGTGAGTGTAGGTGGGTGTGAGAGTGAGTGTTGTAGTGAGGATGAGTGTGAGTGAGTGAGTGTGTGTGAGAGAGAGAGGAGATGTGTGCGGGTAAGTGAGAGAGTGAGTGTGTGAGACGAGTGAGTGTGTGAGAGAGTGAGTGTGTGGGTGTGTGAGTAAGTAGGTGAGTTGAGGAGAGTAGAAGATGTACGTGTTGGCGGGATAGTGAGAGAAGTGAGGTGTGGGGGTGAGATGAGGGAGAGGGAGCTTTGTGTGGAGTTAGTGAGTGGGTGAGGTGATGAGAGATGTGAGGGTGGTAGAGTGATGTTTCAGTCTGGAGAGATTAGGTGTGAGTAGTGTAGGTGTGTGAGTGAGAGTGAGTGGTTGAGATGAGTGTGTGGAAGAGTGAGAGAGTAGTGTAGTGTGAGGTGTGTGTTGGGGAGAGTGAGGGTGAGAGATGAGGGTGAGAGGAGTGTGTGGTAGATGTGAAGAGTGTGAGAGAGATGGTGGTGTTGGAGTGGGTGTGAGAGAGGTGGACGAGAGGGTGAGAGAGTGTGAGAGATAGTGTGAATGAGGAGATGGTGTGTGAGATGATGAGTGTGTGCAGTGTGTGGAGGAGTGTGTGAGACGAGAGAGTGAGAGAGATGATGTGTGTGAGATGGATGGGTGAGAGATGAGTGTGGGAGAGAGGATGTTGTGTGGATGACGAGGTGTGTGGAGAGAGAGTGGTGTAGTGAGAGTGTGCGAGAGAGGTTGTGGTGAGAGAGTGAGTGTGTGTGAGAGAGTGGAGTGGTTGGTGGAGAGTGAGTGGGGGTTGTAGTGATGAGGAGGGTGTGTTCTGTGAGAGAGTGAGTAGTGTTGTGAGAGAGCGTAGAGTAGTGTGTGAGAGATGTGAGTGTGATGTAGGGAGTGGTGTGTGTAGAGAGTGTGTAAGGAGTGACTGGGAAAGTGAGAGAGTGAGTGAGGGGTGGAGCGAGAGTGAGAGACGGGAGTGCGTGAGAGGAGATGGGAGTGAAGTGGGAACGGAGTGTGTGAGAGAGTGAGTGAGTGAGTGAGTGAGTGTGTGAGAGAGTGAGTGAGTGTGAGAGAGTGAGTGTGTGTGAGGAGTGAGTGTGTGTGAGAGAGTGAGTTGTGTGGAGAGGTGAGTGTCGTGAGAGATGTCGTGGTGAGGAGAGTGAGTGTGTGAGAGAGTGAGTGTGTGTGAGAGAGTGAGTGTGTGTGAGAGAGTGAGTGTATGTGTGAGAAAGTGAGTGTGTTGAGAGAGAGAGAGTGAGGTGTATGTGAGAGAGAGAGAGAGTGTGTATGTGAGGGAGTGAGTGAGAGTGAGTATGTGAGTGAGAGTGAGAGGTGAGAAAGTGAGTGTGTGTGAGAGAGTGAGGTGTGTGAGAGAGAGTGAGTGTGTGGAGAGAGTGAGTGTGTGAGTGTGTGAGTGTGTAGGAGTGTGGTGTGTGTGATAGTGTGAGAAGGAGAGGAGAGGATTGAGAGAGGAGTGAGAGAGAGTGTGTGAGAGTGTGTGAGAGAGAGAGTGTGAGAGAGAGAGGTTGAGAGTGTGGGGAGAGAGTGTGTGAGAGAGTGTGAGAGAAGAGTGAGAGAGAGAGAAAGAGAAGTGAGAGAGAGAGAGAGAGAGAGCAGTAGGAGAGTAGAGAGGAGAGAGAGAGAGAGAGAGAGAGTGAGAGAGTGAGAGCGTGAGAGAGAGAGTGTGGAGAGAGGAGAGAGTGAGGAGAGTGAGAGAGAGAGTGTGAGTTGAGAGAGAGTGGAGGAGAGTGAGAGAGAGAGTGAGAGAGAGTGTGAGAGAGTGTGTGGAGAGAGAGTGTGAGAGAGAGAGAGGGTGTGAGAGAGAGTGAGTGTGTGAGAGTGGAGGAGTGGTGTGAGAGTGAGTGTGTGATGATGAGGGTGAGGAGTGAGTGTTGAGAGATGAGGTGTGTGAGAGACGTGTGAGTGTGTGATGAAGTGTGTGAGTAGTAGTGAGAGAAGTGAGAGTGTGTGAGTGATGAGTGCGAGTGTTGTGAGAGATGAGAGAGAGTGTGCGAGGAGTGAGGTGAGAGAGAGATGAGAGGTGAGAGAATGAGAGGTGTGAGAGAGGGAGAGTGTGAGAGAGAGTGATTAGTGTGGAGAGAGAGGAGAAGAGAGTGAGAGGAGGAGAGTGAGAGGTGAGAGAGAGTGGAGAGAGTGTGAGGAGGAGTGAGAGAGCGTACGTGTGTGAGAGAGAGCGTACGTGTGTGAGAGAGTACGTGTGTGTGAGAGAGCGTACGTGTGTGAGAGAGCGTACGGTGTGTGAGAGCGTACGTGTGTGAGAGAGCGTACGTGTGTGAGAGAGCGTACTTGAGAGTGAGCGTACGTGTGGGAGAGACGTACGTGGTGTGAGAGAGCGTACGTGTGTGGAGGTGGTGTAGAGGGCAGTACGTGTGTGAGGGTGAGGGGGGGAGAGCTGGTACGGGTGAGAGTGTGAGAGGTGGGAAGTGGGTGTGAGAGTGTGGACGTGTGTCGGGGAGAGTGCGTACGTGGTGTGATGAGGTGGGGACGTGGGTTGTGGTGGGAAGGGAGTGTGTGTGTGTGTGAGAGTGTGTACGTGTGTGTGAGAGTGTGTACGTGTGTGTGAGAGTGTGTACGTGTGTGAGAGAGTGTGTACGTGTGTGTGAGAGTGTGTACGTGTGTTGAGAGTGTGTACGTGTGTGTGAGAGAGGTGTGTACGTGTGTGAGAGAGTGTGTACGTGTGTGAGAGAGTGTGTACGTGTGTGAGAGAAGGTGAGGTGTTGAGAGAGTGGAAGGGAGTGAGAGTGTGGTAGTGTGGAGAGAGTGTGTAAGTGTGTGAGAGAGTGTGGGGTGCGGTGGGGTGAGAGGTGTGACGTGTGTGGTGAGAGGGGGGGAAGTGGGGGTGAGGAGGTGTACGTGTGTGGAGAGAGTGTGGACGTTGTGGTGTGGTGATAGTGGTGTACGTGTGTGTGAGAGTGTGTGTAAGGAGCGTGTGGAGGTTGAGAGTGTTGTTACGTGTGGTGACGAGTGAGTGTGTAGCGTGTGAAGATGTGTGCGTAGTGTGACGTGTGTTGATGAGAGTGTGTACGTGTGTGAGAGCGTGTGTACGTGTGTGAGGAGTGTGTACGGTGTGTGGAGAGAGTGTGTACGTGTGCGCGAGTGTGTGGGAGTGTGGAGCCGAGTGTGTACGTGTGCGGAGGTGTACGTGGTGCGCGAGTGTAGGTGCGAGAGTGTGTTACGTAGTGCGAGAGGTGTGTACGTGTGTGCGAGAGTGTGTACGTGTGTGCGAGAGTGTGTCGGTGTGTGAGAGTGTGTACGTGTGTGTGAGTGTGTAGTGTGGTGTGAGTGTGTACGTGTGTGTGTGAGTGTGTACGTGTGTGTGAGTGTATGTACGTGTGTGTGTTGTGTAATGACGTGTTGTGTGGGGTCCAGTTATGTGGTGTGGTCAGTATGTATGTGTGAGTGTCAATGTACGTGTGTGAGAGGAGAGATATGTGATGGTGTGGGGTTTGAGTGGAGGGTGAAAGTGTCGGGTAGACGTGTAGGTGAGGGTTGGTGGGAGGTTGTTGTGTGTGGCGGAGTGGGTTGGTGTGAGTGGGGGTGTGTTGGTGGGATGTGGGGAAGTGTGCGTAGAGTAGAAAAGTGGTGGGGAGAGATGAGTAGTGTGTGAGTGTGTGTGGGGTGTTGTGTGGTGGTGTGGTGGAGGGTGTGACGGGGAGGGAAATGTGTGAGGTGGGGGGAGTGTGTGCGGTGTGAGGGGGTGAGTGCGCTAGTGTGAGTGGGGTGGAATGTTGTGTGTGGTGTTGGTGTCGTGGGGTGTGGGTGACGGGTGTTGTGGGAGGGCTGTGTGTGGAGAGGATGTGTTGTGGGGCGGATGTGTGCGAGGGAGTGTGTGCTGGGGAGAGGGAGCCTGAAGTAGGGGGGGGTGTAGGCGGGTGCGAGAGTGTGAGAATGCGCGGTGAGTTGCGTAGAGACCTGTGAGAGGTTGGGGCGTCGGGTAAAGTGAGACTGGGGGGTGGGTGTGAAGAGGGGGGGTGGGTGTGCGCGTGGGGGGTGGGTGTGCGCGTGGGGGTGGGTGTGCGCGTGGGGGGTAGGTGTGCGCGTGCGTGTGGGGTGGGTGTGCGGGGTGTGGGTGTGTGCGGGTTGCGGGTGTGTGCGGGGTAGGCACGTGGTTGGTGTGTGCGGGGTGGGTGTGTGCTGGGTGGGTTGGGTGTGTGCGTGTGTGGGTGGGTTGGGTGCGTGTGTTGTGTGCGTGGGTTGGGTGTGTGCGTGGGTTGGATGTGTGCGCGTGTGGGTGGGTTGGGTGTGTGCGTGGGTTGGGTGTGTGCGTGTGCGTGGGTGTGTGCGTGTGGGGTGTGCGTGTGCGTGGGGTGGGTGTGTGTGTGGTGTGTGGGGGGTGGGTGTGTGGGGGGTGGGTGTGTGTATATATGTGGGGGGTTGGGGTGTGTGCATGTATATATACGCATATACTGTATACGCACACACAGGCTTGTGTATCATTATGTATGTTTCTGTATGTAAGATATATAGATACAGAAACATACATAATGATATAAACGTGTGTGTGTATACATAAACAAGCACACGCTATTGTGTGTGTGTGTGTGTGTACACAATTTTTGTCATATTGGTTGTAGCACTGCGTATTTTTGTGTTTAGAGATATATAGATATCTATATCCATCTCAAGACAAAAATAGGCAATACTACATCCAATACGACAAAAAATATATAGTTAAATACTTAACTGTTTGTTTTCTCATAAGTATTGTCATTTAGTGAAACTCTTTGGCCTGTGTGCACGTATGATTGGACTATTCCATCCTCCTAGACCAGCGACACTCATATTTTTCTGCCTCGAAGTGTTACATGCACCTACATAGTTTGATCCCACAGGCTGTGGTCATCAATTCTCATTGTTTTTAGTGTTTTTGTTGATGTGTGTTTTTGTTGATGTGTTTTGGGGATTTATAATAAATTGTTTCCATAGTCAATATACATGATGTATTATCTGTGGTAAGTGAGTGAGATACACACACACACACACACACACACACTTTGACCCCCTTTTTATGCTTTACAAAACACCATTGGCCCTTCAAGCAGGAAAGTGATTAATGCTCTGAAAATCCTCTCGAGAACTTTTACAAGATTACACGCGCTCTCCGGGGTCTGATGGGTTTCTGATAGTCCTCGAGCGGTATTTTGATTCTGCACTTCACTACGTCGACTTTACAAAAGGGAAAAAACAAAAAGCCAAGCTGTGCCAAGTGCCAGACTGTTCTGATCTGTACCTCTTTGGTATGCAGGGCCCTTTAAGCCTCACAAACCTTACACTGTTTTCACTGCTCTTGGATTTTAACGCCTTCTAGGAATAGAAGCCAAGAGTTTGCAAAACTCTGCAGTGCAAGAACCCAGTAGCAATTAAGTGGGCGCACTCAGCCATGTAACATCGCCTCAATTATTAGCTTAATAATCAAAAACTAATAGACGATACCGTTCTGTGGCTAACAAAATGCTTTTATTTGTGCGAGCTTTCGAGATACACTGATCTCTTCTTCAGGCGATGTTACAAAGGATAAAGCAAGAAAGGTTTTTACGTAAAAACAGTGCATCCTGGAATGTATCTGTGATTGAAACCTATCCCTCCCCCAGTGCAGTATGCGATTTATGACTTGAGGTGTTAAATGGTCCCTGAATGTTAGTGATGTAAGTGTATGTGTGTAAATATAAATTTCTGAAGCGCCCACAGTATACACAGCGCTTTACAAAAGGATGTGTGTAGTGGGAGTGTATACCAATGGTGTGGGTAGGTGTAGAAATGTAAGAGGGTGTTGCATTACTATTAATGTGTGTACTGTAGATACTATGTGGTCCCTACTGGTATATAGCAGTGTTTCCCAACTCCAGTCCTCAAGGAACCCCAACAGGTCCGGTCTTAAGGATATCCCTGCTCCAGCACAGGTGGGTCAATCAGCGGCTCAGTCATTTTGACTGAGCCACCTGTGCTGGAGCAGGGATATCCTTAAGACCTGACGGGGTTCCCTGAGGACTGGAGTTGGGAAACACTGGTATATATAGGGATAGAATTACAATGTACATTTATATGTGTAAAAGACAGCTGTGTGCGCATTTATATAGTGCAGTATAATATATATATCTATATATCCTTAAAAAAAAGTTTTTTACAGAAAATACCAACAAGCCGTTTACCAAATATCAGGAGAGGGGAAGAGATTACATTATTACATTCACTAGGAGTGAAACATACTTTAAAATAGTCTTTTGTGTAATACTTAAAATAGCAGCGGAGCAGAGATATGACAAGAGTTTCTTTTGTCACTGCAAAGAATGGTGTAAAGGCTATAACTGACAAAGAAAGGGCGTAAGACAGAAGGCTGATTTAGGGAGGGAAAAAACCCCACAACACAATCACAAGGTAACGAGATGAAAATATTTACACCGCTGCCCTTGCACTGACCAATACATCAGAAACAGGTGACCAACCAGGTGAACAGCAAGAAATAAAATACTGGTCCTGCGAATAATTGAGCTGTGGACTTTGTGCAAAGCAAATGAGGATATTGATCAGATTTTAAAATATGAAAGTCTAGAGAGGGAGCGGCCAGCCTGGTCAGGAAAAAACAAACAAAGCAAAAAGACACAGAATTCAAATCTCCATGATTCTCCAACTGCTGCTCTTATGTGGTCTAATTATAGAGCGGAGAGCCCTCTCAATAGGAGAGATTGACATCTGATCTCACCTGGCCAGATAACATCTAGACAGTTATTTATAGAGCGACTTTCCATCCAATGCATTGTGCACAAAATACACCCAGTATAGCAGCTTCAGATGTTTTGGAAGAAAGAGGCCCGTTTTACAACAGTGCTAACAATTCTCTCCGAGTATCCACAAAGATCTGCGAGGGTTGAAAGCTGGTGTACAACTAAGAATTTAACGCTGGTCCGTTAAAACAGATCACAACCAACACAGCTACTAGGTCTCTGAACTTGCAGTATGTGCAATGCAATTGCACACAGCTCTCAGAAACTGCACCTTGAACTGTTGCACTTGGCCACATTTACTGGAGTCACAATTCAAGGTGATAAAGTGGAGTAAAGGGACACAGAGAGCTCAAAATTGCATTCATTCTTTATGTTCTGTTTTACATTGCAATATGTATTCTGCGAAAGATCCCGTTCCATTTGCAAGCTTACAATGGAATAAAGAGAGAGCACTTTGTCATTTAACACATCCCTGGTCTCTCTGGCAGTGAAAGGATTGAAAGTAGAAAATGTGATCTCAACACAAGAAAAATGAGCAAACGTTGATAACACAAGAAAAATGAGCAAACGTTGACTGTGTGGCACCTCTATGATGTGAGGTCACTGCAGTGAACGAAACATCCAAACAGAAAAGTGCAAACTGCAACAGAAGCCACAAGTGACAGTCTGATCACACGATTCCTGATTCAGCAGCATCAGTGCAGTGTGTGCAGCGTAGACTCTCAAACCGTGTGAATATCTTGTGGCAGCACTGTGGTTTCAGCATCAACCTTTCTGTATGCGGAGGAGGCCTCCTATATCTACCCCAAAAGCAGTTAGTGGGCATCTGACCAAGCACTGCCATCTACAGCACTTACTCCCTCACCTGCTGTTTCCCATTAAACCTCTTAGATTGTAAGCTCTTCGGGGCAGGGATTTCCTTTCCAATTGTCTGATTTTGCTGCACTTATTGTATAATTATAATTCCCTGTACTGTATTCTTTGTGAAGCGCTGAGTACACTTTTGGCGCTATATAAATAAAGACATACAATACAATCTTTGTTTGTGATGGGGCTGTACTGATGCAAAAACAGCTAATGGACCAATTGAGGCCTAGATCCAAGAAAGAGAGCCACGCTTTAGCATGCCTTTAATCCCATCCATTTCAATTGGAGTCAAGGTGTGGTAAAGCTTAGCACCATTTTCTGGGCCTTATATGGCTGTTCTGGAAAAGTTTTAGGTTATACTACAAGATTCTAAAGACCCAGCCCCCTGCCCAAGGGAGTACAACACATGTACAATACAAAAAGGAAATTCTATTCGAATGTAACCCCTTTGTGGAAGGCATGCCATCCAATTCACACGTGAAACCTATTTTATACTTGTGTAACTATCGACGGTCTAAACCATTCCACTACCAGAGAAGTCGGCTATGAAGGCATGGGTGTTGCAGCAAAGAAACGGGAACATCTGACTCACACTCTACAACTTCACAAAACGTCTGTGCCAACTGGCAGTACGTGAACAGATATGCTGTAAAATGTAACCAGAAGACACCATAACGGAGGGCTTACCCATTGTATTTATACTATATAAACTGAGTTTATAGCAGGAGTACGTCCCAAACAATGTACAACTGTACTTTACACCCACAGCCACCTCTGTCACACAACCACGGTAGCCCATTTCCCTTACCCACCCTGATCTACCCGACACCAAAAAATGTTAATAAAAGAACAAGTGTTTAAATATTAACAACAACCAATTACTGTCTGGTAGACTTGGACAGAGTGAGCAAGGTCTCACACTTCATTGGCAGCAAAGGCAAACCCCTATTTATGGTACACCATCACAACACACAGTAACTACTGGACATGGTGGTCAAAACGTGTATGGAAAGTAGTGTTTCTGGGTGTTCATTATTTTGAAGTTTGCAAGGCTAGTGGTGGAAATGTACACTCAGGGCCCGTAGACCAAGCGTACAGAAACATAACAGGGGTAAGATCGTCTTTACCAGGAAGAAAGGGGTGAGAGTGAAAGCTTAGGAGACAGAACGGGCAAAGATGTACATGGGAGAAGATGCTACATTGTTAGGTCTACAAACACAAAGTGGACAGACAAGCAGACATATGCAAGGGCGAAGACAAACACCTAGATACAAAGACAGCAAAGGATGTTGTGTGTGACTTCGAAAACTTCCAGACATACACAGAGGCGATACAGCCAAGCATCTCATACAGACAGCTTGAAGTGACAATCTTGCAGCACATGAGTGAACACACACACACAGAAAAGCAGACAGTAAATTTACTAATGAGGAGAGGTTGGAGTGACAGACACGTGGTACAGGCAGACAGACAGAAAAGACAGGGACTGAATACTCATTCACTCAGAAACAGACAAGGATCTATCGAAATATTTAATAAGGCCACGTACGTAATTGCAACTTAATGATGTAATAATATAATAACATCACCACTGCCACAACTACCCTTTTCATTATGATTGCTACAATAGGATATATATATATATCTCAACATGCCGAATGTCTCATTGAGGACTCAAGGAAAGACATTTAAGACCTTAGGTGATCTGTGGGACACTTGGCGACTGGTCTCTGATCAAAAAAATGAATTACCTCTCAATGAGAGGAAGTTAAAGTGATAGCTAGAGGAATATATAGATCAATAGATGTAAAGTGTAATAACGGATTGATGAATACATATTACTTCTCTCTATATAAACAGATATGGGTGTCACAGGCCTCCAGACAAACCAGTAGTACACACATGCAGATCAACATGGTGTGTATATGTTTAACAATGGGAAGACGTTGTAGTGATTGTCGGCCAGACACATGAAGGGACAGGTAGACAAATGCAATTTAACAATGAGGAAACAGTGATGACTCGTCAGTAAAATGGACAACCGACGGACAAACAAACAGTTATAGTATTTGCCAATATTAGGAGAGTCCTCTGGGCAGAGGAAAGGATAGACAGACTGACATTTACCATTGAGAAGAGGTAGGAGTGACAGTGCTTTTAGACACATGGGAAAATAGATAGACTAGATGCAATACATGGCAGTGACCGATCGAAAGATACAGAAAGAAATATTACCAGAGAGTATAGCTAGAATTACCCATGAAAATGAGGTTGATGTGACAGTTGTCCTTTCACATGTTGGGAGCGATAGATACAACTACCAATAAGAAAAGGACGGAGTGATAGTGTTCCAGGTACAAAGGGATGGAGAGAGAGACAGTCTTACCAAGAAGAAGCTGAAGTGACAGTCGTCACGGCACATGATGGGATATATACATATGTACAAGATACTTTACCATCCGGAAGAACGGCACAGCAGAGACAGCAACAGTAGTCAATGTTAAAAAAAAACTGTATTAAAGAACACAGATATATAAAATATACAGATATATAAAATATATATAACATACATACATATAATATATAAATATATATATACATATATACACACACATATATACATATATATATACACACACACACACACGCCAATGAGAAAAGGCTGGAGTAACAATCCTGCAGACATGTTAGGATAGATAGAGGGATGGATGAATAGAAAGATGGATGAATAGACAGAGAAATATCTAAATATCTTTACCAATGAGAAAAGGTTGGAGTAACATTCCTGCAGCCACATGATGGGACAGACTGATAGATGGATGGACAGACAGACAGATATATAGATATACACACACACATAGCATTACCAATGAGAAGAGGTTGGAGTGACAGTCCTCCAGACTCGCACCGTTGGCCGCCCAGTTCGTCGCCGCAGTCATGATCCTCCGGGAGCCTGGCTACCAGAGCTGGGCATGTCTGAGATCTGAAACCCGGAATCCGATCAGTAAGGAGGACTGTGAGCCAGGCCGATCCTCCGATGGGTGGTGCCGGGATCAGCGGCCGGGGGATCACGGGCCCTGCTCCGCAGTCCTGAGGATCACAGAGCCCGGCTGGACGTGACCATGTCCTGGGGGAGAGGGGGGAGAGAGAGGCCCTGGGACACCACGGATAAACCTAGAAATGAGTCACCGTGCGTGGGGGGGGAGGGGAGCTCAGGGCGGACCGAGGCCTAGGATGGGAAGAGGAAGGAGGTGGGAAAAGGAAACGCTGCGGCCTCCCCCTGCTTGTCGGGGAATGCAAGTACAACAAGATCCAGGAGGAGGAGACCAGGCCGCAGCCAGCGCTGTGCCAGGTGTCTCAGTGCTGCCAATATACCAGGGCCAGTCCTGTGCCAATACACTTAATATGCCCAGATCCTGTGTCCAGATGCAGCTCTGCCAGGGTCTTAGTGCTGGGCAGTCTTGAGGGGGGAGGGGGCACACTATCAATCCTGCCCCTGTGAGGGGTGGGGGGTACACTATCCTGCCCCTATGTCGAGGGGGGTACACTATCCAGCCCCTTGTGTCGGGGGGGGGGATAAACTACCCTGCCCCTGTTTGGGGAGGGAGGGATTACACTATTCTGCTTGTTTCAGGGCCTGCTGCCAAACCCCCCAGTGTGAGGCCAAATGACCGCGCTCCTGGTGCAGTATCCTGGTGCAAAAGGGTCCAAAATCTGCCAGGGGCCCAAGATCCCGGCTCACCAGGGCTCTCCGCCTGTGACAGGAGAGGCTGAAAGGATCCCGCGGCCTGTGACGGGCTCTCCCCGCCGGTGGATCCCGGCCTGTGACGAGCTCTCTTCGCTCCCTGTCGGTGGATCCCGGCGCTGCAAGGAGGGGGGGGCGTTTGGGGGGAGGGGAGGTTTCTCCCCGCGGACTGTCTCCCCCCTGGTGTCCCGGTTGGAGCCGCCTCTTCCTGCCCCGGTGTACGTCCTGAGGCGGGGGTGTCGGGCCGGGGCTCCCGCTGGCTCTCTTTCGCTCGCTCGCTGGCTCTCCCTCACACACTAGGAGCTTCGCCTCTCTGACAGCAACAATGGCGCCCGGCCGCGACAACACGGAAGGCGATTGGTCGACGTCGAGTCACGTGACGACGCCCGGGGAATGGCGGGGAGGAAGAGGAGGGGAGTGGAGCTCGCGCAGTGTCTCGCGCAGGGCCTCTGCTCGGTCTCGCGCCTGCGTGGCCTGTGCTTCCCCGCCAGAGGGCGCCGCGTGCATGGGAATTCTTATTTATTAGCTCCCCTATTGTTATTATTTGCATTATTAGCTGTGCTATTGTTATAAATACTAGCACTATTAGCAATATTAGCTCTGCTATTGTTATTATTACTGTCATTAGCTGTGGTGTTTATTAATATTACCATTAGCTGTACTATTGTTATTAACATTATTAACTGTGCTATTGTTATTAATATTAACATTATTAGCTGTGCTATTGTTATTAATATTAGCATTACTAGCTGTGCTATTATTAATATTAAAATTATTAGTAGTGCTATTGTTATTAATATTAACATTATTAGCTGCTATTATTAATATTAACATTATTAGTTGTGCTATTATTAACATTAACATTAGTAGCTGTGCTATTGGTATTCATTTTAGCATTATTAGCTGTGCTATTGGGATATATTGGGTATATAATTGTTACTAATATTACCATTATCAGCTGTGCGATTGATATATTCATCCCTCTCCTGGCTTCCGATCAAATCCCGCATCTCACACTCAATTCTCCTCCTCACTTTTAAAGCTTTACACTCTTCTGCCCCTCCTTACTCTTCTGCCCTAATTTCTCATTATGCACCATCCCGACTCTTGCGTTCTTCTCCAGGATGTCTTCTTTCTACCCCCTTTGTATCTAAAGCCCTCTCCCGCCTTAAACCTTTTTCGCTGACTGCCCCGCACCTCTGGAATGCCCTTCCCCTCAGTACCCGAGTAGCACCCTCTCTATCCACCTTTAAGACCCACCAATTAAAGATGCATATGAATAGCACTGTGGATATTCTGAACACATGATACATAAAGCTTGGCCCCCTGCAGACGCACTTACCAGAACTCCCTCCTACTGTCTCTGTACGTTCTCCCTACCTACCAATTAGACTGTAAGCTCCTCGGGGCAGGGACTCCTCTTCCTTAATGTTACTTTTATGTCTAAAGCACTTATTCCCATGATCTGTTATTTATTTGATTACCACGTGTATTACTACTGTGAAGCGCTATGTACATTTATGGCGCTATATAAATACAGACATACAATACAATACAATATTCACTATTATTACCCTTGTTTTATATCATTGTAATATCTGGGCTATTTATCATTAATCATTCATCTTGTTTCCCTTCTTGCTATTGCTGTTATTAGCATTCATAATGTTATTCATTATTAGCATTATTAATAGCAATGGGCATTTTTTTGTTGTTGCTAGATCCTCCTTATGTTTACTGTCCTGATAATATTACTAGCAGTGACACTATAATAATAATAATAATAATAACAATAACAATATATATCTTCCTGCTGGAGGTCTGCAAGGCGTTGCTGGGCAAGGCAGTGCAGGCCCCCCTCTGGCAGGAAAAGGGTTAATGACAATATCATATTCTTATACAGCGCTTTACATAGAATTGTGCAGGCACCGCGCGTCCCTGCCCCATTACAATCTACAGTCAGTGCCTGAGGCACAGGGAGATAAAGTGACTCGCCCAAGGTGACACGGAGCGGCCACTGGGATGCGAACCAGGTTCACCCACGTCAAAGGCCAGTAACATTACCACAGAGATGCTCCTTCTGCTCCTGCACGTGGTAGTGACATGCACCCCATTAGTAGTGTTGTTTATGTATGATTGCCACGAATATGAAGGAGGCGCTTAGTAGCAATGTCACAGCCTTTGAAGTGGGTGATCCTGGTGCAAATTCAGGTTATATGGTCCTTATGACCTTGGGCAAGTCACCTCATCTCCCTGTGCCTCTGGCACCCAAGTAAGTTGGCAAGCTCTATGGGGCAGGGGCTCACTGTGCCTGCCAAAGTCTATGTGCAGCACTGCATACACTGTCAGCGCTATGTAACAGAAAGACAATATTGGGGGAGGGGAGGGCGGTGAATATCAGTATCAGGTTTGGTATTAATATTTTTTATTATTATTATAAGCTTTGTTATGGAACAAAAAGTTCGGATGATCACTTTGAATAATTTTCAGATATTCCAGGGGGCGAGGGGGGTGGGGGGGTTAGTAGTTAGGGTGACCATATGTCCCGACTTTTTGGGGTGCTGTCCCGGTTTTTCCATCCTGTTGGCCGCACATGCGTGACCGCAAGCTCCGATCGCGCATGTGCACGAGCAGCTGGCAAGTGCCGATCACACATGCGTGGTCGGCAAGCGCTTTTCACGCATGCGCAGTCAATGCGCAGTCAACTAGTGCCGACTGCATATGCGTGACATTTGTCCCGGTTTTTGCCAGGACAAATATGGTCACACTATCTATAGTTAATAAGTAGTCCTTTTTTTAAATACCCAGTAATGTGTCTATGTATATACACATAAATATCACATCATGTGCAGTGCTACCAGTGTATGTTGATGTGTGTGCCATAGTTGTGTCGATATGTACAGTTGTGTGAAAAAGAAAGTACACCCTCTTTGAATTCTATGGTTTTACATATCGGGACATAATAGCAGGTCTTAAAATTAGGTAAATACAACCTCAGATGAACAACAACATGACATATTACACCGTGTCATGATTTATTTAACAAAAATAAAGCCTAAATGGAGAAGCCATGTGTGAAAAACTAAGTATACCTTATGATTCAATAGCTTGTAGAACCACCTTTAGCAGCAATAACTTGAAGTAATCGTTTTCTGTATGACTTTATCAGTCTCTCACATCGTTGTGGAGGAATTTTGGCCCACTCTTCTTTACAACGTTGCTTCAGTTCATTGAGCTTTGTGGGCATTTGTTTATGCACAGCTCTCTTAAGGTCCAGCCACAGCATTTCAATCGGGTTGAGGTCTGGACTTTGACTGAGCCATTGCAACACCTTGATTCTTTTCTTTTTCAGCCATTCTGTTGTAGATTTGCTGGTATGCTTGGGATCATTGTTCTGTTGCATGACCCAATTTCGGCCAAGCTTTAGCTGTCGGACAGATGGCCTCACATTTGACTCTAGAATACTTTGGTATACAGAGGAGTTCATGGTCGACTCAATGACTGCAAGGTTCCCAGGTCCCGTGGCTGCAAAACAAGCCCAAATCATCACCCCTCCACCACCGTGCTTGACAGTTGGTATTAGGTGTTTGTGCAGATATGCTGTGTTTGTTTTTCACCAAACGTGGCGCTGTGCATTATAGCCAAACATCTCCACTTTGGTCTCGTCTGTCCAAAGGACATTGTTCCAGAAGTCTTGTGGTTTGTTCAGATGCAACTTTGCAAACCTAAGCCGTGCTGCCATGTTCTTTTTAGAGAGGCTTTCTCCTGGCAACCCTTCCAAACAAACCATACTTGTTCAGTCTTTTTCTAATTGTACTGTCATGAACTTTAACATTTAACATGCTAACTGAGGCCTGAAGAGTCTGAGATGTAACTCTTGTTTTTTTTGCAATTTCTCTGTGCATTGCACGGTCTGACCATGGGGTGAATTTGCTGGGACATCCACTCCTGGGAAGATTGGCAATTGTCTTGAATGTTTTCCACTTTTGAATAATCTTTCTCACTGTAGAATGATGGACTTTAAATTGTTTTGAAATGGCCTTATAACCCTTCCCAGATTGATGGGCAGCAACAATTACTTCTCTAAGATAATTGCTGATGTCTTTTCTCCTTGGCATTGTGTTAACACACACCTGAATGCTCCAGACCAGCAAACTGCTAAAACTTCGGCTTTTACAGAGGTGGTCACACTTGCTGATCAATTAATCAAGGGCATTTGATTAGCAGCACCTGTCCGCTACATAGCATCTTAATTCCTATGGAAGCAGTAAGGGTGTACTTAGTTTTTCACACATGGCTTCTCCATTTTGGCTTTATTTTTGTTAAATAAATCATGACACAGTGTTACATAGTTATATAGTAGATGAGGTTGAAAAAAGACTTCTGTCCATCAAGTTCAACCTATGCTAAATTTAGACAACAGATATTTTATCATATATCTATACTTATTGATCCAGAGGAAGGCAAACAAAAAACCACAGAGTCATATCATCCAATGATATCTCATAAGGGGAAAAATAAATACCATCCTGACTCCAAGAATTGGCAATCGGATTAAACCCTGGATCAACATCCTTCCCATGTATACTTATTTGGTATATCACTGTATACCTTTCCCATCTAAAAAGACGTCCAACCTTTTTTTGAACAAATCTATTGTATCTGCCATCACAGTCTCCATGGGTAATGAGTTCCACATTTTAACTGCCGTTACTGTAAAGAACCCTTTCCTTTGTTGCTGGTGAAATCTCCTTTCCTCCAATCTTAAGGGATGGCCCGAGTCCTTTGTACTGCCCGCGGGATGAATAGTTCTTTTGGAAGCTCCTTTTATTGTCCCCGAATATATATGTATATAGTTATCATATCCCCTCTTAGACGCCTCTTTTCTAATGTAAATAAATCTAATTTAACTAGTCTCTCCTCCTAAGTTCGATTGTCCATCCCTCTCTTGCTTTTCCCTCCTTTGAGGCTCACACTGTCCAGATCTTCTCTCCTCTCCCTGTCCATGTGGTGGTCATCTATCGCCCACCTTCCTCTACTCATCCCCCTTCTGCCTTTCTCTCTCACTTTGAATCCTGGCTCTCTTTCTTTCTCTCCTCAGACTCCCGTTCTTCTACTTGGGGACTTCAACTGCCACATTGATGACCCCTCTCTCCCTTGGGCTTCCTGCTTTCTCTCTCTAACCTCTTCTTTTGGCCTTCAACAGTGGACTGAAGCCAGCACCCACAAGGATGGACACTGCCTAGACCTGGTTTTCACTAAAAACTTCTCTCTCTCCGATTTCTCCATTTCCCCTTTTCCTCTCTCTAACCATCACCTCATCTCATTTTCTCTCTCTCGCTTCTCTCCATCTCGCCCTCGTTTTTGCAGAAACCTGCGCTCTATTAACCTACCAGCTCTTGATTCCACTTTACGCTCCTCCCTCTCCTCTCTCAGTTCTGCTTCAGACCCCGACAACCTGGTCAGGAACTACAACTCTGCCTTATCTTCCTCTCTTGATCTTCATGCCCCGCTTTCTCTCTGCCGTCCTCGCCCTTCTAACCCCAGACCCTGGCTACACTCCCACACACGCATGCTGCGTTCCTCCACTCGTTCCTCTGAACGCCTCTGGAGGAAATCTCATACGCTCGCAGACTTCATTCACTACAAATTTATGCTGTCCTGTTTCAACCATGCACTCTCTCAGGCTAAACAAACCTACTTTTCATCACTAATCAACACACACAAGTCTAACCCACGCCGACTCTTTTCTGTCTTTGACTCTCTACTCAGACCACCCTCGGCTGCCTCCTCTTCTTCCTCCATCTCACCTCAGGACTTTGCTGACTTGTTTAAGGAAAAGGTGGAATCCGTACGTCAGAACATCCCATCTGTTGCCTCCTCCCATCCCACACTGCTTCCCAACTATCCTCCTGCCTTTCTTGACTCTTTTTCCGCTATCTTGGAGGAGGATGTGTCACTGCTGATCTCCTCTTCTCCCTCTACCACTTGCCCTCTTGATCCCATTCCCTCCCATCTCCTAAAACCTCTTGCTCCTTCTATAATCCCTATGCTCACAGATCTTTAACTCTTCCCTCTACTCTGGTACCTTTCCATCCTCCTTCAAGCATGCAACCGTTATACCATTACTCAAAAACAGCAAGCTTGACCCTACCTGTCCTTCTAACTATCGACCTGTCTCCCTCCTGCCTTTTGCCTCCAAACTCCTTGAACGTCTTGTATTCTCTCGATTGCTACACTTTCTCAACACCTATTCTCTTCTATACCCTCTACAATCTGGCTTCCGCACTGCTCACTCTACTGAAACAGCCCTCACTAAAATAACTGACGACCTCCATGTTGCCAAAGACAGAGGTCATTACACTCTGCTCATATTACTCGACCTCTCTGCAGCATTCGACACCGTGGACCACCCTCTTCTCCTTCACATTCTCCATACTCTTGGTATTCGGAATACAGCTATATCCTGAATCTCCTCTTACCTCTCCCATCGTACTTTCAGTGTCTCTTTTGCTAACACCTCCTCCTCCTCCTCTATTGATCTCTCTGTGGGGGTACCCCAGGGCTCTGTCCTGGGACCCCTTCTCTTTTCTCTTTAAACACTCTCTCTAGGTGACCTAATCACATCTTTTGGGTTTAAATATCACCTCTATGCTGATGACACACAAATTTACTTTTCAACCCCTGACCTTACACCTGCTATACAGACCAAAGTTTCTGAATGTCTCTCTGGAATATCATCCTGGATGGCCATCTGCCGACTGAAACATAACATGGCAAAAACAGAGCTCCTTATACTTCCTCCCAAACCTGGCCCTACTACCTCCTTCCACATTACTATTGGAAATTCGATCATTCACCCAGTAGCCCAAGCACGCTGCCTAGGGGTTACACTTGATTCCTCTCTCTCATTCTCTTCTCATATTCAAAACGTTTCTAAAACTTGTCGCTTTTTCCACCGCAATATCACAAAGATATGCCCTTTCCTCTGTTACTCGACTGCTAAAACTCTGACTCAGACCCTCATTCTCTCATTTCTCGATTACTGCAACCTCCTGCTGTCCGGCCTTCCTGCCTCACCTGTCTCCCCTACAATCTATCCTAAACGCTGCTACCAGAATCGCTCTGCTCTCCTAAATCTGTCTCCGCATCTCCCCGCCTGAAATCCCTCTCCTGGCTTCCGATCAAATCCCGTATCTCACACTCAATTCTCCTCACTTTTAAAGCTTTACATTCTTCTGCCCCTCCTTACATCTCAGCCCTAATTTCTCGCTATGCACCATCTCGACTCTTGCGTTCTTCTCAAGGATGTCTTCTTTCTACCCCCTTTGTATCTAAAGCTCTCTCCCGCCTTAAACCTTTCTCACTTTCTGCCCCGCACCTCTAGAATGCCCTTCCCCTCAATACCCGACTAGCACCCTCTCTATCCACCTTTAAGACCCACCTTAAGACACATCTGCCTTAAGAAGCATATGAATAGCACAGGATAATCCTGGACACATGATACATAAAGCTTGGCCCCCTGCAGACGCACTTACTACAATTCCCTCCTGTTGTCTCTGTACGTTTTCCCTAACTACCAATTAGATTGTAAGCTCCTCGGAGCAGGGACTCGTCTTCCTTAATGTTACTTTTATGTCTGAAGCACTTATTCCCATGACCTGTTATTTATATTATTTGTTATTTATATGATATGTATTACTACTGTGAAGCGCTTTGTACATTTATGGCACTATATAAATAAAGACATACATACATACAATTTGGTGGCTCTTCTCTGCATTCTCTCTAGTTCCAATTAGGATTGGTGCCCAAAATTGTACTCCATATTCAAGGTGTGGTCTTACTAATGCTTTGTAAAGCGGCATAATTATGTCTACTTCCCTTCCATCCATTGCCAGTTTGATGCAAGATAAGATCTTGTTTGCCTTTGCAGCTACTGCATGACTTTTGGCACTATTGCTAAGCCTCCTGTCTACAATCCTACTGTAAATCCTAAATCCTTCTCCATCAAGGACTCCCCCAATTTATCCCCATTTAATGTGTAATTAGCCTTTTTATTCTTGCATCCCAAATGCATAACCTTACTTTTATCTGTATTAAACCTCATCTGCCATTTACCTGCCCACGTTTCTGGTCTCTCCAAGTTCTTCTGAAGAGAAACTACATTCTGCTCTGATTCTATTATATTACACAATTTAGTATCATCAGAAAAGATGGAGACTTTGCTCTCGATGCCAACCTCAAGATCATTAATAAACAAGTTAAAAAGCAGGGGTCCCAGTACCGATCTCTGAGGTACTCCATTCACGACATTAGCCCTACCTGAAAAAATTCCATTTATGACAACTGTAACAGGGGACTTATCCCTGTTCAGGTAATGTGCCTCTAATCCAGCAGTGTGGTGGTTAACTGCTGGTAGTCACTTAACAAAACACCACCTGCCTGATTAGATGGCTTAGAAAGCCTGTCTATTGAAACAGGAAGTGAGAACTCCTTAGCTGTGACTGAGAGCTGAACTTGGGAGAGAGAGCAGAGATTGTCTTTGACTCTCACAACAGTCTTGAGCCCTGCCAGAAGAAACAGCAGAGCTGCTTACAAGACACAGGGAAAACTTCTAAACCTGTATGCTGACCAACCCTGGAGACAAGGGAGCTGAAGCAGGGTCAGTGAAGATTTTCCCTCCAAACCACAAGGAACAGATAAGATTTTCATTCTTAAAAGACTGCTTATATCTGCTTATTGCATGCTATGTGTTTGGGGTTGGGAGAATTGCTTAACTAACGGAGATGTGAATTAATTGCATAGGAGTTCACTAGAAATACTCCCAAGTGAATGGAAGCTTTGTTCCCCCCTGTGTTTGGATAATTTCCTGATGAAAAGGAAAAGGCACAATAAAGCCTATTATAATTTCACATTAAAACGACTCCAATTGTGTACCTCTGTGAACGTCCGTCTACATTTGGTGTCCGAGGTGGGACAAGAGGTGTCTTTGTAGTTAAAAAGGACCGGAGTTTTTATGTGAAATTTTTTGTTGTGCTTTTTGCCTACAAACAGTCTAAACAACTTGAAAAAAAAAAAAAAAAAAACCTCTCATGCAGCAGAGGCAGAGTTAAAGGGGTACACACCACTGAAACTTACACTGCACTGAGACTTACAAAAACCACGGATGGACTCTTTTCCCCAATCCCAAGAGACTGCTGAAGCAGGTAAACCTTTAATTGCCTATCACAAAGTGTAATACGGTCATTGAAATAGGGGTTTTGCCTTTCAGCCATAGTCAGGGTTCAAGAAGTGAGTCAGCCCTTGAAAAGGGATAGGTGTTTGTTGTTTTCAAAAGTTTCGCTGAAGCAGTGAATACAGATGGTGACCCACGAGTGGTACTGATTTTGCAGATAAAGGTTGCCACACCGCATAGGACTACCAGCTGTGAATGGAGTATATGCAGAAAAGTGTGAAAATTGATACAAGACTGTGCTGAAGCAGGGGAATTTTTAGCAAACAAATGCTGAGTGTAAAATTGCCCTATAAAGGAAAAAGGTTTTTCAAAGCCAATTGCTGAGTGTTGAGTCACCCTGCCGGGAATGAAAGAAATAGTCCACTGCAAAGAATGGTTTTTTTCTGCAAGTAAAAAAGTATGCCTATTATCTTGGGAGCAAAACAGACACCCAAAGAGTGAAGTGTGAATGCCATAATACCCAAAGATGAGACTGAAAATTACTGAACTCAGGCAGAAAACCAAATTCTGTTGCTGAAGCAGAGGGATTGCACCCAGCAAGTAAATGGTGTATAGCAAATAGACTTCTTTTTTTTACCTAGCCGCTGCACAACTTGTATACCTGATAAAAGAAAATGCATGCACAGTACTGCTGATATTGAAAAAAAAAAAAATTATCCAAGAAAGAAAAGTCTACAGAGATGCCTGTGAGAGCTACGACCTCTACAAGCAAAATATGCCCATCTGTAGGACTACCACAATTGGGGGTTCTAGCAAATACAGTGGCAACAGCTGCAATAGCGCCTCCTGAGGTCAGGAAGAAAATTACACTTGATAGCCTAAAAATGGAGGACAAGATGCAGCGTTCCTGTAATGAACCCTACCCCACGGAAGAGTGGCCCTTCCAGTCCAATAAGGAGGAAGACATCTCTTACGGGGAACCCGAACCGAGTTTTTCCCCCAAAAAAAAACACCCACAAAACACCCCAAGAATGGTGGGGGTGCCTGAACTCGGCACGAACAGAAAAGACCGCTCCCTTTGATGACGAATATGATCAACAGGAGACAGAGCGGGAGCAGCAGATCACCCAATATTTCTGTCAGCTAAAGCAACTGCAAGAAAAGCCTGGCGTATATAATGAAGCTGCTAAAATTTCAAATGAAGATGGAGACCCCAATATCCCTGAAGGGACGGTGTTATCCAAATCAAAAAGGCGGAAAAGCAGTTCTTCACTTACCGTGGAAGGAACAGACACGTCCGCAGATCCTGTGGAGGAAAAGGGGGACCAAGTTGCCCTGCAGCCTAGAGAAAACGGAGAATTCGTCCCACGGTTAACCGAATATCCAGAGGGCCCAAGGCAGAAGTTGTGTACCCCAAAGAAGTGTCTGTCCGGTGCCAACAGTGAGGAACCCTCAACCAGTCATCCCAGGGAAGCGGAGCCGGAACCACTGAGTGACGATCCCTTGACCAGCCCTGAAGATGCCCTGAAAATTGCCAGGCATGACTGTGATCTGCTCTGTGAAGAATTAGGAAGAGAGAAAAAAAATAATGCTGAGCTACAGAAGACTGTGCTCGCAATTTACTCTGCGGCCAGGACAGAATTGGACGATCTCAAGACTGAGCTAGATACTGCAAAGGCTACTATTTCCGCCATGGATGAAAAGCAGAGCCAATCTGATAAAATGGTGGCTACGCTAAAGCGGAAGTATGAGGAGGCACTGAAGCAGATGACAGTCTTCCAGCAAGAGGTTCACACTCTTCGTATAGAGCTGAATGCATCACAACAGGAGGTCAACAGTGTCCGGATAGAAGTGGAAGTTTCCAGAAAGGAACTACACAGTCTCACTGAGGAGCTGGACATTGCTAAAGAAACTATTGGTAATCTTGATACAGATCTCAAAGTCTCTCAGAAGGAGCTTCAGACCCTCAACCTAGAGAAGGAAGTCTCATGCCAGGAGAATGTCATTCTCAAAGCAGATGTGCGTAAATGGAAGGAGGACTGCAAAGAAGCCCTGAAGAATACCGAGACTGGGAAAAAAGAGAAAATTCAAGATTAAACAGAAAACTTAAAACTGAAAGAAGAAAATTTTCAGTTGACAGAAGAAGTCAAGGAAAAGTTTGAAGCAGAGCACCGACTGCAGAACCAACTGCAAGGTCTGCGTACACACCCCAGTATGTTGAGGAGAAGCAGCAAACGCTGCAGGAAGTAAAGCTGCGGCTGCTAAAGAAATTCAAGTGCAGGAACGTCTGATGACCCAGTAGTCCCCGCAAAGCAGCATGAGAAACTGAAGGCTACCCTGAGCATCACCAAGCAACGCTAAAAGCCAAGTTTTGACCCAGGTGACGTGGCACAAAAAGGGAGCACAAGAAGGTCCAGAACTGAACACGTAACTGTGGCCCAGCAAAGAAGTTCATAGTGCGCCAAAGGCAACAAAATTACAGAGCTCCAGAATTCTAAGGAGACTCTGATACAGACTCAGAGAAAGCACCAGTATCCCATAGTAACTAATGCCTGTGAAGACAAGGGTACAGTGAGAGTTGGGGACTCCATGCAACTTCAAAACAAAATTACGAAGTTTGAGCCACCTAAGAAAGCACTAGCCAGAGGGTTCTCTTCCTCCATCCACTCTCATTCAAGTCACAGAAAGATCTCGAATGAGAGTGGAAGGATGGGCTTTGGCCGTGGTAAGCCCGAGCTTCCCACAAACAGGGGAGGTATGTAACAGGGGACTTATCCCTGTTCAGGTAATGTGCCTCTAATCCAGCAGTGTGGTGGTTAACTGCTGGTAGTCAATTAACAAAACACCACCTGCCTGATTAGATGGCTTAGAAAGCCTGTCTTTTGAAACAGGAAGTGAGAACTCCTTAGCTGTGACTGAGAGCTGAACTTGGGAGAGAGAGCAGAGATTGTCTTTGACTCTCACAACAGTCTTGAGCCCTGCCAGAAGAAACAGCAGAGCTGCTTACAAGACACAGGGAAAACTTCTAAGAACCTTATGCTGACCAACCCTGGAGACAAGGGAGCTGAAGCAGGGACAGTGAAGATTTTCCCTCCAAACCCCAAGGAACAGATAAGACTTTCATTCTTAAAAGACTGCTTATATCTGCTTATTGCATTCTATGTGTTTGGGGTTGGGAGAATTGCTTAACTAACGGAGATGTGAATTAATTGCATAGGAGTTCACTAGAAATACTCCCAAGTGAATGGAAGCTTTGTTCCCCCGTGTTTGGATAATTTCCTGATGAAAAGGAAAAGGCACAATAAAGCCTATTATAATTTCACATTAAAACGACTCCAATTGTGTACCTCTGTGAACGTCCGTCTACATTTGGTGTCCGAGGTGGGACAAGAGGTGTCTTTGTAGTTAAAAAGGACCGGAGTTTTTATGTGAAATTTTTTGTTATGCTTTTTGCCTACAAACAGTCTAAACAACTTGAAAAAAAAAAAACCTTATAACGACTCCAATTGTGTACCTCTGTGAACGTCCGTCTACAACAACCCTCTGTTGTCTGTCCTTTAACCAGTTTTCGATCCATGTGCATATATTATTACTGAGTTCAATTTTCTTTATTTTGTACACCAACCTCTTGTGTGAAACCGTATAAAAAAAACTTTGCAAAAGCTAAGTAGACCACATCAACTGTATTACCCTGGTCTAAATTCCTACTTACCTCCTCAAAGAAACAAATAAGGTTAGTTTGGCATGATCTATCCTTCATAAATCCATGCTATTACTAATAATTTTGTTTTCCATTAGGTATTCCTGAATATTATCCCGTATTAAACCTTCAAGTAGTTTCCCCACTATTGAAGTCAGGCTTACAGGTCTGTAATTCCCTGGTTGTGATCTAGCTCCCTTTTTAAATATAGGCACCACATCTGCTTTACGCCAATCTTGTGGTACTGAGCCTGTGGAAATTGAGTCCTTGAATATTAAATATAATGGTTTGGCTATTACTGAGCTTAACTCCTTGAGAACTCTTGGATGTATGCCATCAGGGCCAGGTGCCTTATTTACTTTAATTTTTTCAAGCCGCTTATGAACTTCTTCCTCAGTTAACCAATTTTTCATTAATATGGAGGTTGTGGCTTCCTCCTGCGGCACTACTATTGAACTTGATTCTTCCCTGGTAAACACAGAGGCAAATAATGTGTTTAATAACTCTGCTTTTTCCTTATCTCCAATAATCTGCCTACCCAACCCACACTGAAAGGGTCCTATATTTTCTTTTCTCATTTTTTTGTTATTAAGGTACTTAAAGAACATTTTAGGGTTGTCCATTTCCTCCCCTACCTGTTTATTTAGCCACATTGGTTTTGACTAATTTATTTTATAGTTATTACCCAAGCGAATACACTGATAAGTGTGCTTTTCAAACAATGTTTTAAAGACTGCCCATTTATCTTCTACATTTTCCCTGCAAAAACATCATCCCAGTGTATTACTTGTAGATTAGACCTCAGTTTATTAAAATCTGCCTTTCTAAAGTTTAAGGTCTTTGTTGAACCCAAGTAATCTGTTTTTTTGATAATTTATTTAAAAAGAGACCATGTTATGATCACTGTTACCCAAATGTTCCAGCCCTTTAACATTTGTTATTACTTCTACATTGTTTGATATGACCAAATCCAGTACTGCCCCTCTCCTGGTTGGTTCCTCAATAATTTGGGTCATATCATTGTCTTTAAGCACCCCCAAAAACCTGTTTCCTTTTGTTGTAATGCTGTACTGCTTTGGTGTAATATGTCATGTGTTGTTGTTCATCTGAGGTTGTTATTATGTCCTGATATGTAAAACCATAGAATTCAAAGAGGGTGTACTTTCTTTTTCACACAACTGTGTGTGTGTGTATATATATATATATATATATAGAGAGAGAGAGAGAGAGAGAGTCACAGAGCCAGTCAGCACACTGATGTAGAGCATAAAGCAGATGCCTGTCCCATAGAATAATGCAGCATAGTTACCAGTCCAAGAACCAATAAAAGAGACAAGGGCATACAGCAAGGAGTAATCGAAAAGTAATGTATTAGAAAACACACTGTTACACGAATGCCAACGTTTCGGTCCCACAGGGAGACCTTCCTCAGTGTTCGACAAACCCGGCCGCCCACTCGCACCTGGCGAGTGGAAATTGGCTCGTGGCCAGTTAGATTTCGCCTGCTCTGCAAAAAAAAAAAAATCCCCTGCTTTAAAAAAACAAATAAAAATCTCTCTAGCTGATTGGCCGTGACGCGGGATGGAGCTGCCAGCGCTGAGCACGGGTAAGTGTGGCTGTGTTTTGCTCTCGCGCAGTGTTCCTGCCTCCGGTCCCTGGTTGTAGCGGGAGTATTCCTTCCCCGGTGCTCCCTTAGAGCGGGAGATTGGCGGGGGGGGGAGGGGAAGCGGACAGATAGTTGTGGTGCAGGGGTGTTCCTTCTTCCCCCCGGTCCCCGGCGCTCCCTTGGCTGAGTGTGTGTGTATATGAGAGAATGTGTGTGTGTGTGTGTGTGTGTTTGTGTATGTATGGGAGAGAGAGTGTGTGTGTGTATGTATGGGAGAGAGTGTGTGTGTGTGTGTATGGGAGAGAGAGTGAGTGGGTGTATGAGAAAGTGTGTGTGTGTGCAGGACACCAGAAGTACCCCCCCACCCAGTCACCCACCCCCACCCTGGTCAACCACCCTCTCACCCAGTCACCCACCCCCCCCCCCCCCCACCCAGTCACCCCACCCAACGACCCCCCCTCCCAGTCAACCACCCCACCCCCCACCCAGTCACCCCCCCACCTCTCTGTCTCGCTCTCTCTGGATCTGGATATCTTATTTACCCTATATATCTGCCCTATACCTACACTGAAATAACCTATACTGCTTTGTTCCAGATCTGACTCAAGCTTCACACAGGAGACATCGGAATCCCCCCTAACCCAGAAGACAGGTAGGGAACACCTCCCCTCCAACATATAACATTGCGGGAATGAGGGTACCTGGACATTGAGGGACTGCGGATCAGGTAAGATCCCAGGCGGGATTGCTGCTTTAGATATTGTGAAGCGGGGGCATCCAGACACTGGTTAAAGGGTGCAGGAAACTAGTCATTCACATCTGGCTTTTTTTTCTAAATCCAACACACACACAGCAAGGACTAATTGTAGTATAATGTAATACAATAAATAAACTTATGTAAAAAACGAATGTTGTTCTTACTAAGAATGTATTCAAATTTTTTTTTTAAAAGCGGGACTTGGGGTGAGTAGATTTTTTTTGTTCGGCGTGTAGAATCTTGGGTGATTTGTCGACATATATATATATATATATATATATACACACACGCCCGCAGACCTGGCCAGTCCCCAATACTGAGGTGGGTAAGGGTATAACACGCACCCACAGCAGTGAGGGCGTGCCCGGAGTGTGGTATGATGCGTTGCCGGGCCCGATGGGAAAGGGTTAGCCTGATACTTGCTGTGTCCAGGGTGCCAGAAGTCCGAGGGTAGAGATCCGAGAGCCGTAGGTCAGGGGCAGGAGAGAGCAGCGTAGTGAGGTCCAAAGTCGAGTCCAGGGAGTAGCGAGGTACACGAAATCAACGAGAACCGAGATCAAATCCAAGGGTATCCAATGAGGGCAGGGACAGGAACGAGAGCTGTAATACAGAAGAGAGCCAGGCATAGACCTCCGAACAACAGGAGCCACAGAAGAACTATGCAGAGCGAGGAAGGAGAGGGCAGACTGGGGTTATATATGCAGGAGGACCAATGGGAGTAAGAGGCAGAGCGGGTGTCTGTCCGAGCAGGCCCAGGGATAGGCTCAGGTGCCTAGAGTGGGAGTCAGCCAGGTGAGTGGTGGAGATAGCCTGTAGCTGATGGGAGGCGTAGCCAGCGGTGCGGGAGGACGGCATAGAGGATCGGGTGCGCGCGCGCCCTGGCCGCGTGTGGGAGGAAGCAGCGTGTGCCGCGGAGGAGCGGCATGGCGTCCGACCAGAGCGGGTAAGCAGCTGACGGAGAGGGGGTCTGGTGACGAGCAGCAGTACTGGGAGCCGGGGTGATGGGGACCCGCTGAGAGGCGCGTGTCCCCCGATCCCTTACAGTACACCCCTCCTTGAGGATCGGACTCCGGACGATCCTCCCAAGGTTTGTGAGGAAATTTCCGATGAAATTGTTTAAGAAGAGCTGGGGCGTGAATGTGATGACAAGGTACCCCCAAGAACGTTCCTCCGGACCATATAACTTCCAATGAACGAGGAATTGAAGTTTGCCCCTGGAAAATCGTGAATCGAGAATGGACTGGACCTCAAATTCTTGTTGCCCTTGTATCACGACGGGGTTGGGTCTATGAGGACGGTCCGGAAAATGTACATTCTGAAAGAAGGGTTTCAGAAGGGAAACGTGGAACACTGAGGGTATCCTCATGGTGGGAGGTAGCGAAAGTCGATACGCTACTGGGTTGATCCGTTCGAGGACCTTGAAGGGACCCAAGAATCTGGGCGCCAGCTTCTGAGGAGTTTTAAGCTTGATATTTTTTGAGAAAAGCCAGACTCTGTCCCCCGGTTTATACTCCGGAGCCACCCGACGTCGCCGATCTGCTTGGGCCTTTTGTTTTTGGACGGCCCCTTGCAAGGCTTTTTGAATCCTTTTCCAGGAGACTTGTAAATTAGAAACTTGGATATATGCTGCAGGTACACCAGAGGGCAAGGAAGAGAGGGGAAGGCTGCTAGGGTGGAACCCATAATTAATGAAGAAAGGCGACTCTTGTGTGGATTCAAACTCCGCCCAGGGTAATAGATCCACCCAGTTGTCTTGAGATTCTGACACAAAACATCTGAGATACTGCTCCAAGGTCTGGTTCATTCTCTCCGTCTGGCCGTTGGTCTGTGGGTGATAACCCGAGGAGAAGAGGAGGGATATGCCAAGTCTCTGAGAGAAAGTTCGCCAAAACTTAGAAATGAATTGAGTGCCTCTGTCCGAGACAATGGTGAGTGGAACGCCGTGTAGCCTGAAAATCTCTTTAGAAAATATGTCGGCCAAGGTAGCCGAATTGGGGAGACCCTTGAGGGGTACAAAGTGCGTGTGCTTGAAAAATCTGTCCACTACTACAAGAATCGTATTCATCCCTTTAGAATGTGGGAGTTCCACAATAAAGTCCATGGAAATATGCTTCCAGGGCCGTTCAGGGATAGGAAGGGGCAGGAGAAGACCGGATGGTTTGTGTCGGGCGGACTTGCTCTGAGCACACACTGGGCAAGCTCTCGTGAAATCAAAAATGTCTTTGTTCATACTACGCCACCAAAAGGTCCGTTTGATAAGATCCACTGTCCTTTTGAAGCCCGGATGGCCCGCTGATCTGGAAGAATGCCCCCACTCCAAGATCTTGTGGTGAAAATGTGGAGCAGCGTACAGACGTCCTTCTGGCACCTTAAATCTCCTAGGGATATGAGCCTGGGCTTTAGTGATCTCATCCAGGATATCAAAAGTATTGTCAGAGATTATGTATTTTGAAGGGAGAATAGTCTCTGAAGATTCATTAGATCCTTCCTCAGTAGAGAACTGGCGAGAAAGTGCATCGGCCTTGATATTCTTAGTACCCGGAATATAAGAAATCGTGTAATTGAAACGGGGAAAAAAAAGTGCCCAGCGTGCTTGACGGGATCCCAGACGACGAGCCCCCTCAAGGTACACTAAGTTTTTGTGATCGGTGAGAATTGCCACTGGCTCTTTGGTACCCTCGAGGAGGTGTCTCCATTCTTGCAAGGCTAACTTGATAGCCAAGAGTTCACGGTTCCCGACATCATAATTTCTCTCGGCCGAAGAGAATTTCCTAGAAAAGAATCCACAAGGATGGAGTTTTTCTTGAGCGGAGGACCTTTGCGAGAGTACTGCCCCGGCTGCCACATCGGAAACGTCAACCTCAAGGGTGAAAGGAAGAGATGTGTCCGGGTGCCGAAGGATGGGGGAGGAGACGAAAGCTATTTTGAGAAACTCGAAGGCTTTGATGGCATCTGGGGACCATGCTGCTGGGTCAGCACCTTTCTTGGTAAGAGCGGTAATGGGTAGAGCGATAGTGGAGAAATTACGGATGAATTTCCGATAGTAGTTTGAAAACCCAAGGAAACGCTGGACGGCTTTTAGGGAGTTCGGCAAGGGCCAATCTAGAACAGCCTTCAATTTCTCAGGATCCATGGTGAAGCCTTTGTCGGAAATTATATAGCCTAGGAAGGCTGTGGATGATCAGTGAAAGAGACATTTTTCCATCTTGTGTAGAGACTATTAGCGCGAAGCCGAGCGAGGACCACCCTGGTGTGACAAATGTGCTCTTCAAGGTTTTTGGAGAAAATGAGGATATCATCTAGGTATACTATGACGAAAATACCCAAAATGTCCCGGAAGATGTCATTCATAGACGGCTGGGGCATTGCAGAGGCCGAACGGCATCACTAGATATTCATAATGACCCGTACGTGTGTTAAATGCAGTCTTCCACTCGTCACCCTCGCGTATTCGGATTAGATTGTAAACTCCTCTCAGGTCGAGTTTGGAGAATACAGAGGCTCCTTGGAGCCGGTCAAAGAGTTCCGAAATTAGAAGAAGAGGGTACCGGTTTTTAACTGTGATCTTGTTAAGCCCACGGAAGTCGATATAGGGTCTTAAGGAGCCATCCTTCTTCTTCACGAAGAAGAACCCTGCCCTGGCCGGGGAAGTGGAATTCCGAATAAAACCTCTCTTGAGATTCTCCTGGATGTAAGTCGCCATAGCCTCTTTCTCGGAGAGGGGATACGACTTAGACTTAGGGAGTGTGGCTCCAGGAATTAATTCGATGGGGCAGTCGTACGAACGATGAGGTGGTAAGACTTCAGCCTGGGTCTTGTTGAAGACATCCAAAAAATCACGGTATACCTCAGGCAGGGTGGAGAGAGGAGGTAACGAAGTGTCGAGACCAGCGAGCACGGTAACGGGGGGAATGACAGCCTCCTTCATGGTAGGACCCCACTGGATCGGTAATTCGTCCGTCCAATCGACACGCGGATTGTGAAGCTGGAACCACGGCAGTCCCAAAATTACCTGGACAGTAGGTGTGGAAGACATCGAAGATGATGACCGTCCGCGGTGGTAAGGGTGAGGGGAACAGATTCCCATATAATGAACACTGGTTGGAGTGGTCGGCCGTCGATAGCTTCAAGGCCGATGGGTGATTTCTTCTTGACTAACGGAATTTGGTTGTTACAGGCATAGTCGTGATCCAGGAAGTTGCCACCAGACCCGGAGTCGATGAATGCTGCCACCGCCACCCGGACATTGGGACCCTCGAGGGTTATGGGCAGAAGAATTCTCTTCGGTAGCTCTTTGGGAGGAGAGGGGCAAGGAGAGATGGTACCCAGTAAAAGCCCCTCAACCTTTACTGGGCGTTCTCGTTTCCCAGTCTCAGGCGGCAGTGACGTAGTTGGTGGTCCGGGGAACCACAATAGAGGCAGAGACCCTCATTTCGGCGGCGTGTTCTCTCAGCAGTCCGGAGCTGTTGACTACCGATCTGCATCGGTTCAGAAGCGTTCAACGCAGGAAGAGCCAAGGGAGACCTTGGAGGAGCAGGCGAGGGCAGCATAAAACAGGGACGCTGGCGCTCCTGGCGTCTCTCTTGAATGCGCTGGTCCATCCGGATGCTGAGGGCAATAAGATCCTCTAGAGATGAGGGACGAGTGTGAGCTGCCAGATCGTCCTTGAGGGATTCGGACAATCCCTGCCAGTATGCCGCGGAAAGGGCTTCATCATTCCACCGAGTCTCCGCAGTGGTAGTACGGAACTCAACCGCATATCTTGCAGCCGACCTGCGACCCTGGGAAAGATGAAACAAGGAAGAAGCGGCAGTTTCCCTACGCGCTGGCGTGTCAAAGACCTGCTGAAACTCTCGCCGAAATCTGGGGTAGTCTTGTGTTCTCAGATCTGTGCTCCCAGAGAGGCGAAGCCCAAGCGAGAGCGTCACCAGTCAGCAGGGCATGACATGATCTACGGAGCCTGAGGAAGACCAAAAAGGGGCGAAACGCGTTGCTCTCACCACTAAGCAATTTTTGACTAACACAGCCACCGTCAGAGTGGATCTGAGAGAAAGCAGCCCTATACCCGGACGCGGAGCCAGTTAGCTGCGTACCACAAGACCCACGATCAATATCCTACAGACGGGCTGTACTTTTTTCTGTATTTTTCTTTGTATATGTATTTTTTATGTAGTGTATTTTTTAGTGTTTTAATGGTTCAATAAAATCACTTGTAGTCCATTTAGACCAGGACTTTGCTCTGCTTTGCACCGCCATCAAGGAGGGGCTACTTGCTATTCTTCCTACTTTTGGAAGTTAGCACTACTATCCCAAGAAGAACTCAAAGATACTTTTATGTGAATTTGCTCACACGAGGCCGTGTGAGTATTATTTTATATTTATATTTTATATCAGACCACTATCATTCCTGTAGGTTACAAAACATGGAGATCCTATAAGAAAGAAAAGACACTTTCCCCTAGGATTGCACTCACACTTGCCCGTGTGAGTGATTGCAGTCTTTGCTGCTTTTTTATTTATAACAGTCTGAGATTTAACAATATCACATTAATTTTCCCTTAAACATTTGTTTTTACATCTGTTCATTCTTAGGGGGACATCTTAACTGAAAGCTGCCGGTGAAAACCAGGAAAAGATCCGGACCTGAAAAGGAGAAAAAACCATTCCAGGAAATACAAAGAAAAGAAAACCGCAAAGAAACCTTGCTGTGATAGCATTTACACAAGGCCGTGTAAGTGTTTTTATATATTTTTATTACACCCACCTCCATCTATTAGATACCATACACACCCCAAATTCCTCAACCTGTGCTCCCCCTTTTTTTCTGTATCCCCGTAGACATAGGCCACCTTAGAGCGATCTGTGGGAAACCGAGATGAGGACATCTGGAACTGGACTTCACATTGGTTCAAGAATCCCCGGCAAGTAAGGGGGTCTCCGGCATACCGGTTGGGTGGTGGAATACGTGGCTCCGAGACGCCCATAGGTTCTAGGGCAGGAGGGGACGGTGCAGCTGGCGAGTCCCGCAGGGAGAGGTTAGAAAGCTGCTGTGCCACGGCCGTGACTTGATCGCTCAAAAATTGCCAGTGATCCATAGACACACCTTGGCCCACCTCAGGGGGGTCTGCATTTGTTGGGCTCTGCATAATGTAACACCTGAATGCCCGCAGACCTGGCGAATCCCCAATACTGAGGTGGGTAAGGGTATAACACGCACCCACAGCAGTAAGGGCGTGCCCGGAGTGTGGTATGATGCGTTGCCGGGCCTGATTGGAAAGGGTTAGCCTGATACTTGCTGTGTCCGGGGTGCCAGAAGTCCGAGGGTAGAGATCCGAGAGCCGTAGGTCAGGGGCACGAGAGAGCAGCGTAGTGAGGTCCAAAGCCGAGTCCAGGGAGTAACAAGGTACACGAAGTCAACGAGAGCCGAGATCAAATCCAAGGGTATCCAACGAGGGCAGGGACAGGAACGAGAGCTGTAATACAGAAGAGAGCCAGGCATAGACCACCGAACAACAGAAGCCACAGAAGAACTATGCAGAGGAGGAAGGAGAGGGCAGACTGGGGTTATATATGTAGGAGGACCAATGGGAGTAAGAGGCGGAGCAGGGGTCTGTCCGAGCAGGCCCAGGGATAGGCTCAGGTGCCTAGAGTGGGAGTCAGCCAGGTGAGTGGTGGAGATAGCCTGTAGCTGATGTGAGGCGGAGCCAGTGGTGCGGGAGGACAGCAAAGGGGATCGGGTGCACGCGCGCCCCGGCCGCGTGTGGGAGGAAGCAGCGTGTGCCGCGGAGGAGCGGCATGGCGTCCGACCAGAGCGGGTAAGCAGCTGACGGGGAGGGGGTCTGGGACGAGCGGCAGTACTGGGAGCCGGGGTGACGGGGACCCGCTGAGAGGCGCGTGTCCCCCGATCCCTTACAGTACCCCCCCTTGAGGATCGGACTCGGGACGATCCTCCCAAGGTTTGTGAGGAAATTTCTGACTAAATTGTTTAAGAAGAGCTGGGGCGTGAATGTGATGACAAGGTACCCGGGGGTGCATGTCCTGGGGACGACGCGGGGGGGGCCCGGCTCACACTACTATGCCCTGAACCCAATAGATGAAAGGGGAAAACCTCGGAGAATGCCGGTGGGGAGAGGAGCTGACACAGCTCCTCAGAACAAACCAAGAGCAGCGATGAGAGAAGCCAAGCTACTTAAACTCCTCTCGCTCACCGCCATCGCAGCGAGGTGTGCTACCTCTGCTGTCTCGCAGCTCTGTGCCTCTCTTCTTTCTTTCTCTCTACGCTCCTACTCTTTTTCTTCAGACTCTTTCCTCGCTTGCCTCTCAGCTACGTGTTTCCTTCACGGCGTGCTTCCTCCATGCTTCTCTGTCTCCTCTCTGTGAGAGCTACTGTACAATTATTATTATTATTTTTTATATGGCCCAGATTACTAAGGGTGCTAAGCTTTAAAGTTGCCAGACCAAGCAATCCTACAGGGTTTTTTTAATTCTAACATCATTTTCTGTATATAGAAATACTTGTAGCATTTAAAAAACAAACAAAAAACAAACAATCTGAGTGAGCATTTCTCAATGTATTGTAATGAACAAGCATTTTTTGTTTCATAGCAACCTTTACAAAGTCATAATCCATCCTGCCTCTTCTGAAAACAGGCGTGGTTACAAACCACTTTTTGTCTGAGCCCTGTCTCTACTCCAGCAGTGCACTAATTGTATACTAGTGACATGCCTGGTCACCCTGATCTCCCACAGAATTTGATCTTTCGTCTCTTCTGCTGCGGCTGACAGCCCATAGTGACCCCGAGCCGAATCTTCGCTGACACAATTCTAGCTAATTACTTTCACATATTAAAGGGGGGGACAATAATAATTTAAAATAATACAACGGACCTGCTGTGTTGGACTGCTGCTTTAAAACAAACCTTACACCTACCGTACATTTTAAATGATTTTAAGACGGGGCTAAAGCTAATAACCTATCGTGCCAATTTTTACTTGACTCTAATCTGTGCTCTTTGAGCTCTGACTGCTGTATAACACAGGCTACGCTCTCTCTCGTCCCTCATATCTTTTTGTTTGCACTTTCCTTCTCTCCCGACCCTCGCCTTTCCCCCCCCCTTACCCCCTTGTCCCTTCCCTCACACCCTTTCCTTCTGTCTGTCAGGCGACCTCTCCTCCTGTTCCTGGAGGCGCCGCGATCTAGAACCAGAGCGACTGAAGTCTGAAGATTACTAACGAGAGATCAGGTGAGATGACGACACACCGCCGCCAACTGCGTCACTCAACCGGCCATTTGTGCCGCGTCTCCACACCCACGCGTGTGTGTGTGTGTGGGCCATCTGTGTCGAGTCCCTCTCGCCCTGACCCGTTTCCCTCCCTGTCTGACTCCCCAGGAGGGTTACAGGGCTCTCCCCGCAGCCAGTGTCCGTGGGAGAAAGAAGAAGCCGTGGGAGCTGCAGCCGTTGTTCACCGGCAGCACCAGGCCTGCTCCCCGCAACAGTCACTAAGAGGGTCACGACATGCCACGTGCACAGTTGTTCTAGTCAATGAGCAGTGTGTTCTATACACGCTGCCCGCAGGAGTGGGAGGGAACAGGGCTCTCCATCTCCATATATATATATAATACATAGCCATCAAAGCTGGGTTGTAACCTTAAACTGCCGAGTTGGACATGCTGACGCGTAAGATCCGTAATTCGTGCTCAGGAGGGGTGAAGAATGGACTCGTTTCCAGGTCGGGCAAGAGTTTTGGAGCTCCATGGGACCGGTATATCGCAGTGAATTTCACTGTTTCCGTCTCCTTTTTGACTGGGCACCCCAGAGGTGGGGGGGGCAAAGTAGTTTGTAAACGCACCTTCAACCGCTCTATCAACCCCCTACCCCCCAACCCACACCCACCCCCCACACCAAGAGCAAGGCCGAGCCGTTCCTGTTGGGGCATTGGATCGAGAAAGACAATGTGGGGCCGTGTTTCCAGCTTTGCCACTCGCACACAAAACAAAATGTGAAAACTCCTTGTGCGGGATCTAATATTAAAGGGTTCAGCCATTTGGCTTTAACCTAGTTAACCGCCCCCCTCGCAGCCAGAGGACAGCAGAAAGTGGAAGACATCACATACTGTCATTATGTAGTGACTTGATAACAAGCAAGCGCTAACGCTCCTTAATAACTTTTGAAATACGGACACTCTAGGATCACCCCCTCCATCATTCCCTCCACCCCCGCCCCCCCCCTCTACAATCCTCCCCCTCCCCACTCATACATCAGAACTTTGTCCCGTCACCATGTAATACCTGTTCAGGTGTGAGGATAACTGCGTCGCACTATTGCTTCCTCCTCCGGCAAACCAGGGGTTTAAGTATGACCCTTACACAAAAATGCTATATTCTTAGGATATTAATAAAATCGAAAACATTGCTTTACCTTATGCTCAGTTTTCTGCAACTCCTTATGTGGTCTTTTTCACTAGAGTGAATCGCAATTTTTTTCCAGGAACAGATGTGGTCGGGGTTCTGCGGCCTTGAATGCCCAGGTAGCGGTTTGCCAGCTGTACGTAGTGACACTGTTTCCTGTATTTGGACCTTATTAAGTGTATACTGGACATGTATGTGCAGTGTGTTCGACCAACCTATACATTACTCTGGCCCCGGGCGAGTGGATTAACCCCGGGGCAGGTAAATATTTGGTCCAAGCAGCACACGTTTGGTACTGAGGTGGCGAGTAAGATTTTTTGGTGATTTGTCAACCCCTGTCTATGTGTTATACCGGTATTACCATCTCTGACAAATGAGTGAGCTGACCGGCTTGGGAGTGGGGGGCGCTGGGACTTCCTTGCAGCGCGGAGAGGACACCTGCAGCCAAGCCCATTCGCCGCCCCCCCCCCCCCCCCACAGAGTGAAACCTAATGCCAGATGCCCTTCTGAACTGAATACGTACGCCACTGAGGCAACGCAAAGTGTGATCCATCTAGCTTGTATATTTTAATCCTTCTGTACGTGCAATACTCGCCCCTTTATATAAACTGCCAACTATATTTTTCCATACTACACTATGCGGGTTGTGCGCGCTCTTTGTATAACCGCTCTGCGATGTGGAGCTGCCTGCCTCTTGATGGACAGCACACCTGCAGTTACCTTGTTCCAGGATTGTTTCATGACTGGACGTTGTTAGGCTAATGCCTTGCTGTACACATCTGTGTGTGCACTACTACTTCACGTATTATTACGACTTCTACTCTCACTTTTTTATTACTCTTAGGCAGTGCTTCACCCTCCAACATTGGTATTCTTTACGGGTTCATATTAACCCTTTGGGCGCTGACTTTCCGTGTCCTAGTGATGTACTAGAGTACAATCGTTGCAAACGCGAAAGGACCATAAGAACTGGGTTTAGTCTAGGTGACAAATTGTTATTTGCCGTCAGCGAGGCAGGAGGTATAGGGAATAGTTTTGGGCAGTTGTAGGAGTGGTTAGGGGAGAAGTCGTGGGGCGAGTGGTGAGGGTACGAGTTATAGGATCGGTGAGGAGGGTTATAGGATCGGTTGGGGTTGCTCAGTGCCGAGTAGTAATAACAGGATTATATGAAATGTGTCTTGGGCCTTGTCAGGGTGTCAGAGCGGGCGGAGCGCGCTCACGCTGGCGCCGATGAAACACATTGCAGCAGAATGCGTGTGTGGCCAGCGTGAGCCTGCGCCTGAGCATGCGCGGAGCGCTTTACCAAGCAAGAAAATTTGAAGATGCCCACTCGAGCGTCACATGAGCGTTCGCCAAACGAGGGCGAACCTGCTCGGTGACGTCTTAGACGCGCGCACCTAGCCGGACACGAATCGCCTGGCCGAGCAGGCGCAGCGCACCGAGCGCCAGCTCCCTGCTGGCCGCAGCCTAACTGCTACAGTTTTTCTTCTTCTTTGCATCAACCTCCACCATTTGCAGAGAGGCCCAGTAGATGTACGGGGCCATCTCACTACAAGGCCCTGATTTGGAGAAGCTGCTAACCATTAGCTCACCTTAAAGCTTCATCTATTGACTAGGCCATTTTGCTGCGTTGCTTCACACCGTTGCCTGCGATGCGTCATCCCCATTTTTCTCCAGCAGATGGGGCTGATGTTTTCTATGCAAGGGTGTGCATGTAAAGCGAAAGCATTCAGCCTCGGTCAACACTTAGCGGACAGGCAGCCAACGGGTTAAGGGCATGGGATGGCACCACTACCTTTAGGAACACCATATGCAAATTGTCATGGCTTTTGGGGCATCTGCTCCTAGGGGATTTACATATGGTCTGGCCTCTTCTGAAACATGCTGTGTCCCCAAGTCAGCTGTTTCCTGTTTTACAGTTACAAATCTGCACTGTCCTCTGTACAGCATGGCAGCAAATCCCCCCACCCCCCCCACCCAACACCGCCCCAAATTCAGGCAAATTACCCATACACGCGACAAACATAATTAAAAACCCTGCCATTTTAGCTGTATAATGTGTGGTGTATGCTTAGACTGTCTGTTTATAGGGCGTCTGCAGTCGGATTAAATACTCAAAATAGTCCCTGCCTGAACCGAAACCCTTACCCCCAGCGTATTTACTGACATCATTTACCAATAAATTAAAAATTTTACGTCCTTAAAAAATACATTAATTAATAAAATACATTGGTATTGCTGGCGAGAGCGTGAAAGTCTCCTCGGTACTTATTGGTTCTTACTGTGTGGGTAACTGAAATTCACGTGTGCACGTATCACATTCTCATCCCAGAACTTCCAGGAAGGATTTGGAGGAAAAGTTGTGCATGATCCTCTCCTCCTCCATCCAGTGAAGGTGATAATTCCATCCATCGTCACCCTCCCAAGAGACCTACATTATAAAAACATGTACTTAATCACTAGTTAAAGATCTAAAACTAAGGGAGGGTCAGAAGTTGGTCTGAAATACATATCGCTGCATCTACATCCCACGCATGCGCGTGTAGATGTATATATTTTATTTTTTTGCCAGCCCCGTCCTACCGACAGATTACAGCCGCTCTATCTCCACGTCGCTCCAAAACATTTTCTGATTTCACATCCTTCCATATTACTTTAGGAGTGTCTATGGTCTTTAAATCTCTCTTGGAATCCAGCGAGTACGTATATTGTCCAAACGATGGTCATTTCGTCTGCGATATGTCCGCCCAACCGTCTCATTTTCATTTTTTAACCCTTGTGAATGATATGTACAGACTCGTTTGTTTGGTTTGGAATCCCATTCTTATCCTGTCTCGTGGGTAATATCCAGCATGCATCTCTCCATTCATTCTTTCGTCTTGGGTAAATCCAGCATGCATCTCTCCATTCTTCTTTTTCTGTCTGCTGGGTATATCCAGCATGCATTCTCCATCTCTTCTTTTTGCGTTGTCCTTAAGCTTCTGAATACATCTCCACATTAGGGCCCAAGTCGCACATCCATGTGTGGCACAGGCAAAAATACAGGGGCCGTAAACGTTTCTTTTTGAGGCCAGTGGAAGGTTTCCTGACACTATTGTCGTCTTCCAAATGCGCCAATAATATTTTCATAATCTATTGATGAAAAAAAATGTGTGTGTGTGCCTGTGCCTGTGCCTGTCCAAATTGCTTAATTAATGTGTCTTGCCTTACACAGACACTGGGACACTGTGCTAAATAGGGAGCGATGAGTCTCATACCTCATGCTTTGTGGCATGAGCAGTAGGACAGATAGTGACACTTGTGTTTTGCTGACGTCTGCAGCAGCAGAGGCGTTTGTATTGTTGGATCAAGCTCCAGTGTTAGAGGCAGCGAGGTGGCACACAGAGCAGGGCGGGATATGGAAGTAGGTCGGCGAGGGTGTGGGGAGGTTGAACTGCTGGTTTTGTAAGGAGAGTGCAAAGGGGTCAGAAGTTCAGCAGCAGCTCGGGGAAGCAGGCTGCCAAAAGCAAGGAGAGCGGAGTGAGACCAGCATAGGGAACTACAGCAAGTGTGCACCACACACACAAAGCAGGCATGCCACACACAGGTATAAAGCAAGTGGGCACAACACAAAGCATGCACCGCACACATAACCAATACCGCATGCATTGCACTCAGATATACAGCACTGTGAACACACTGATATAGAGCGTGACCTGCACACGATATTAAAGTGAGTGTAAACCACACACACACAGATATACACGCAAGTTGCAACAAACAGATACACAGTGTGACCTGCACAGATATAAGGTGAGTGTGCAACACAGATGCAGATAGAGCCTGCACTGCACACAGAGATGTACTGTACCAATGAGTGTGCAACACACGTGATATAGTTACAGCATGCAGAGACTGTGTGTACGAAAGCAAACTGCAAACACTTGCAGATCTGAACAGATACACATTTATATGCGCCACACGTTAGGCCAATTGTAAGGATCGGGGACACGCCCTCTCCATCGGGTCTCATCACCCCGCCACCAGTACTGCCGCATCGTCCCAGACCCCCTCCCCGTCAAACTGCTTACCCGCTCCGGTCGGACTCCATGCCACCAACTCTCCGGGCAACGATGCTTGCTCCCACACGCGGCGGGGCGCGGCGGGAACCTACAGGGCGCGCGCAACCGATCCTCGTTGCCGTCCTCTCCGCACGCTGGCTCCGCCTTCCATCAGCTACAGGCTATCCCACCACTCACCTGGCTGACTCCCACTCTAGGCACCTGAGCAGGCTGGACAGACCCCTGCTCTGCCTCTTACTCCATTGGTCCTCCTACATATATAACCCCAGTCCTGCCCTCTCCTTCCTCGCTCTGCTAGTTCTTGCGTGGCTCCTTTGTTCGGTGGTCTATGCGGGCTCTTTCTGTATTACATCTCGTTCCTGTCCCTGCCCTGTTAGATACCCTTGAATTTGATCTCGGCTCTCGTGACTCGATTACCCGCTTACTCCTGGACTTCGGCTTGGACCTTACTACGCTGACTCTCTCCTGCCCCTGACCCTACGGCTCTGGATCTCTACCCTCGGACTTCGGCACCCAGGACACAGCACGTATAGGTTACACCCTTCTCATCAGCCCGGCAACGCATCATACCACATTCCGGGCACGCCCTCACTGCTTGGTTGCGGTTGTTATACCCTTACCCACCTCATAGTATTGGGGACTGGCCAGGTCTGCGGGCATTCAGGTGTTCATTATGCCGAGCCCACAAATGCAGACCCCCCTGAGGTGGCCAAGGTGTGTCTATGGATCACTGACAATTTTTGAGCGATCAACGTCATGGCCGTTGCACAGCACAGCACTTTCTAACCTCTCCCTGGGACTCGCCAGCTGCACTGTCCCCTCCTGCCCAGTACGTAGGGGCGTCCGGGCCATGTATCCACCACCCATCCACGGTATGCCGGAGACCCCCTTACTTTCCGATGATTCTTGACACCAATGTGACGTCCAGTTCGAGATGTCCTCATCTCGGTTTCCCACCAGATCGATCTAAGGTGGCTATGTCTACGCCCTGCTGACGGCGACGCTCTCGCTTGGGTTCGCCTTCTGGGAGCACAGATCTGAGATAACACTAGACTACCCCAGATTTTGGCGAGAGTTGCAGCAGGTCTTTGAACATCCAGCGCGTAGAGAAACTGCCAACTCTTCCTTGTTTCATTCTCCCAGGGTCGCAGGTCGGCTGCAAGATATGCGGTTGAGTTCTTGCCTATCGTGCGGAGACTCGGTTGGAATGATGAAGCACCTTTCCGCGGCATACTGGCAGGGATTTCCGAATCCATCAAGGCGATCTGGCAGCTCAACTGTTCCACATCATCTCTAGAGGATCTTATTGCCGAGCATCCGGATGGACCCAGCACATTCAAGAGAGACGCCAGGACGCCATCGTCCCCGTTTTATGCTGCCTGCGTGCTCCTCCAGGGTCTCCTTGGCTCTTCCTGTGTTGGACGCTCCTGAACCATGCAGATCGGTAGTCAAACACTCCGAGACCGCTGAGAGAACATGTCGCCAAATGTAAGTCTCTGATTCTAGTGGTTCCCCGGACCACAAACAGTCACTGCCGCCCTAGATCCGGGAAACGAGAACGGCCAGTAAGGTTGAGGGGCTATTTACGGTTAGGGTACTATCTCTCCTTGCCCCTCCTCCCAACAAAGAGCTACCGAAGGAATTCTTCTCGCCATAACCCTCGAGGGTCCCAAGGTCCTGGGGTACGGTGCGCATTCATCGAATCCGGGTCTTGGTGGCAACTTCCTGGATCACGAGTAGCCTGCAACAACCAAATCCGTTAGTCAAGAGAAGTACTCATCGGCTTGAAGCCATCGACGGCCCCAGCACTCAACCGTGTTCATATATGGGAATCTGTTCCCCTCACCCTTACCACCACCGCGGACGTCATACGAGGTCATCATCTTCGATGTCTTCCATCCCTACTGTTCCAGGTATTTTGGGATTGCCGTCGTCTCAGCTTCACAACCCGCCGTGTCGATTGGAAAGGAAGAATTACCGTACCTGTGGGGTCCTACATGAAGGAGGCTGTCATTCCCCCGTTACAGTGCTCGCTGGTCTCGACACTTCGTTACCTCCCTATTCGCTACCCCTGGCCTGAGTATACCCGTGATTTTTGGATGTCTCAACAAGATCCAGGCTGAGAAGTTTACCACCTCATCGTTCGTACGACTGCCCCATGAAATGAATTCTGGAGCCACACTCCCTAAGTCTAAGTCGTATTCCCCTCTCCGAGACCGAGGCTATGGCGACTATACATCCAGGGAATCTCAGAGAGATTTATTCGGAATTCCACTTCCCCGGCCGGGGCAGGGTTCTTCTTCGTGAGAAGAAAGATGGGCTCCTTAAGACCCTGTATCACTTCTGGCTAACAAGATCACAGTTAAAAACAGATTAAAAAGGCCTGTGTGTTACTTCGTTCAGGGAATACCCTGAAGAAGTAACCGTGTGTTACGAAACGCGTTGGACTGTTTCAGTCATTTTAATCCATTTATTATAATTGCATCTTTGATTTATCCCTCCCTGTCCCGTGACAGTTGTCCCCGTTTTTTACACTCTGTGCTCCTGTGTGCTGTGCGGCGCCGTGCGCCATTTGCGGACACTGCTCTGGCTCTGCACTGGTAGTGAAACCAGTGACGTCATCCAACGCGGGCGTCCCCACGTGGCGTCAGCGGCGTTCTGTCGCGTTAGGCATTGGAGACACCAAAGGAGGACTGCTGTACTCGGCCTTGGGACTCGTGTGTGGAAACTCACACTGTGGACTGACCATTTCACGCGATCCATTCAACCGTCCAGACCGGAGTGAGTGAACTCCACGGATCCAGAGGGCCTCTGCCTCGGTCTGATGATCGCTGGTCTGCTGTTCCTCCCTCTACATGGGTGAAAAGACGACTACAGCTGTCCTCCTGTGTGTGTAAACCCCACTTATCCATTGCCTGATTTATATACTCTGATGCAGAGAACTTATTATTCCTTAGTAAAATTAACTTTTATATGTTACTCACTATGTGCGTTGTGCGCCTTGTTCTAGATTGGCCCTTGCCGAACTCCAAAAGCCGTCCAGCGTTTCCTTGGGTTTTCAACTACTATCACGGAAAGTCATCCGTATTTCTCCACTATCGCTCTACCCATTACCGCTCTTACCAAGAAAGGTGCTGGACCCCAGCAGCATGGTCCCCAGATGCCATCAAAGCTTCGAGTTTCTCAAAAGAGCTTTCGTCTCCGCCCCATCCTTCGGCACCCGGAACACATCTCCTTCAACCCTTGAGGTTGGCGCTTCCAATGTGGGACGAGCGGGCAGCACTCTCGCAAAGGTCCTACCTCAGAAAAAACCCATCCTTGTGGATTCTTTTCTAGGAAATTCTCGTCGGCCGAGAGAAATTATGATGTCGGGAACCGTGAACTCTTTGCTATCAAGTTAGCCTTTGAAGAATGGAGACACCTCCTCGAGGGTACCAAAGAGCCAGTGGCATTCTCAGCGATCACAAAACTTATTGTACCTTGAGGGGGGCTCGTCGTCTGGGATCCCGTCAAGCACGTTGGGCACTTTTTTGTTTCCCCATTTCAATTACACGATCTTATATTCCGGAGGTACTAAGAATATCAAGGCCGATCACTGTCTCGCCAGTTCACTACTGAGGAAGGATCTAATGTAATCTTCAGAGACTATTCTTCCTTCAAAATACATCATCTCTGCCAATACTTTTGATATCCAGGATGAGATCACTAAAGCCAGGCTCATATCCCTAGGAGATTTAAGGTGCCAGAAGGACGTCTGTACGCTGCTCCACATTTTCACCCACAAGATCTTGGAGTGGGGGCATTCTTCCAGATCAGTGAGCCATCGGGCTTCAAGGACAGTGGGATCTTATCAAACGGACCTTTTGGTGGCCTAGTATGAGGCAAAGACATTTTTGATTTCATGAGAGCTTGTCCAGTGTGCGCAGAGAGCAAGTCCGCCCCCGACACAAACCATCCGGTCTTCTCCTGCCCCTTCCTATCCCTGAACGGCCTGGAAGCATTTTTCCATGGACTTTATTGTGGAACTCCCACCTTCTAAGGGATGAATCACGATCCTTGTAGTAGTGGACAATTTTCAAGCACACGCACTTTGTACCCCTCAGGGTCTCCCCAATTCGGCTCCTTGGCCGACATATTTCTAAGAGATTTTCAGGCTAGCACGGCGTTCCATCACCATGTCTCGGACAGGGGCACTCAATTCATTTCTAAGTTTTGGCGAATTCTCTCAGAGACTGGCATATCCCTCTCTTCTCCTCGGGTTATCACCCACAGCCAACGGCCAGACGAGAGAGAATGAACCTGACCTGGAGCAGTTCTCAGATGTTTTTGTCAGAATCAAACAACTGGGTGGATCTATACCACTGGGCGGCAAGTTTGCGATTAATTCGTGAGGAATGAATCCATGCAAGAAGTCGCCTTTCTTCATTAATTATGGGTTCCACCCTAGCAGCCTTCCTCTCTCTTCCTTGCCCTCTGGTGTACCTGCAGCAGATATCCAAGTTTCTAATTTACAAGTCTCCTGGAAAAGATCCAAAAAGCCTTGCAAGGGGCCGTCCAAAAAACAAAAGGCCCAAGCAGATCGGCGACGTCGGGTGGCTCCGGGTATAAAACCGGGGGACAGACGTCTGGCTTTCTCAAAAATATTCAAGCTTAAAACTCCTTCTCAGAAGCTGGCGGCGCCCAGATTCTTGGTCCCCTTCAAGGTCCTCGAAAGGATCAACCCAGTAGCGTATCGACTTCGCTCCCTCCCACCATGAGGAGTACCCTCAGTGTTTTCCAGTTTCCTTCTGAAACCCTTCTTTCAGAATGTACATTTTCCGGACCGTCCTCATAGACCAACCCCGTCGTGATACAAGGGCAACAAGAATTTGACGGTCCAGTCCATTCTCGATTCCGATTTTCAGGGCAAACTTCAATTCCTTCGTTCATTGTGTAGTTATATGGTCCGGAGGAACGTTCTTTAGCCGAATTGGGGAGACCCTTGAGGGGTACAAAGTGCGTGTGCTTGGAAAATCTGTCCACTACTACAAGGATCGTATTCATCCCTTTAGAAGGTGGGAGTTCCACAATAAAGTCCATGGAAAAATGCTTCCAGGGCCGTTCAGGGATAGGAAGGGGCAGGAGAAGACCGGATGGTTTGTGTCGGGCGGACTTGCTCTGAGCGCACACTGGACAAGCTCTCATGAAATCAAAAATGTCTTTGCTCATACTAGGCCACCAAAAGGTCCGTTTGATAAGATCCACTGTCCTTTTGAAGCCCGGATGGCTCACTGATCTGGAAGAATGCCCCCACTCCAAGATCTTGTGGTGAAAATGTGGAGCAGCGTACAGACGTCCTTCTGGCACCTTAAATCTCCTAGGGATATGAGCCTGGGCTTTAGTGATCTCATCCTGGATATCAAAAGTATTGGCAGAGATGATGTATTTTGAAGGAAGAATAGTCTCTGAAGATTCATTAGATCCTTCCTCAGTAGTGAACTGGCGAGACAGTGCATCGGCCTTGATATTCTTAGTACCCGGAATATAAGAAATCGTGTAATTGAAATGGGGAAAAAAAAGTGCCCAACGTGCTTGACGGGATCCCAGACGACGAGCCCCCTCAAGGTACAATAAGTTTTTGTGATCGGTGAGAATTGCCACTGGCTCTTTGGTACCCTCGAGGAGGTGTCTCCATTCTTGCAAGGCTAACTTGATAGCAAAGAGTTCACGGTTCCCGACATCATAATTTCTCTCGGCCGAAGAGAATTTCCTAGAAAAGAATCCACAAGGATGGAGTTTTTCTTGAGGTGAGGACCTTTGCGAGAGTGCTGCCCCGGCTCCCACATTGGAAGCGCCAACCTCAAGGGTGAAGGGAAGAGATGTGTCCGGGTGCCGAAGGATGGGGCGGAGACGAAAGCTCTTTTGAGAAACTCGAAGGCTTTGATGGCATCTGGGGACCATGCTGCTGGGTCAGCACCTTTCTTGGTAAGAGCGGTAATGGGTAGAGCTATAGTGGAGAAATTACGGATGAATTTCCGATAGTAGTTTGAAAACCCAAGGAAACGCTGGACGGCTTTTTGGGAGTTCGGCAAGGGCCAATCTAGAACAAGGCGCACAACGCACATAGTGAGTACAGTATAAAAAGTTAATTTTACTAAGGAATAATAAGTTCTGCGTACATCAGAGTATATAAAATCAGGCAATGGATAAGTGGGGTTACCACACAGGAGGACAGCTGGAGTCGTCTTTTCACCCAATGTAGAGGGAGGAACAGCAGACCAGCGATCATCAGACCAGGCAGGAGGGCCCTCTGGATCCGTGGAGTTCACTCACTCCGTTTCTGGACGGTGAAATGGTCAGTCCACAGTGTGAGTTTCCACACACGAGTCCCAAGACCGAGTACAGCAGTCTCCGTTGGTGTCTCCAATGCCTAACGCCGACAGAACGCCGCTGCGCCACGTGGGACGCCCGCTGATGACGTCACTGGTTTCACTACCAGTGCAGAGCCCAGAGCAGTGTCCGCAATGGCGCACGGCGCCGCACAGCACACAGGGAGGCACAGAGTGTAAAAAACGGGGACAACTGTCACAGGGGACAGGGAGGGATAAATCAAAGATGCAATATATAATAAATGGATTAAAAATGAGCTGAAACAGTCCAACGCGTTTCGTAACACACGGTTACTTCTTCAGGGTATTCCCTGAAGAAGTAACACACGGCTCATTTTTAATCTGTTTTTAACTGTGATCTTGTTAAGCCCACGAAAGTTGATACAGGGTCTTAAGGAGCCATCTTTCTTCTTCACGAAGAAGAACCCTGCCCCGGCCGGGGAAGTGGAATTCCGAATAAAATCTCTCTTGAGATTCTCCTGGATGTAAGTCGCCATAGCCTCGGTCTCGGAGAGGGGATACGACTTAGACTTAGGGAGTGTGGCTCCAGGAATTCATTTCATGGGGCAGTCGTACGAACGATGAGGTGGTAAGACTTCAGCCTGGATCTTGTTGAAGACATCCAAAAAATCACGGTATACCTCAGGCAGGGTGGAGAGAGGAGGTAACGAAGTGTCGAGACCAGCGAGCACGGTAACGGGGGGAATGACAGCCTCCTTCATGGTAGGACCCCACAGGATCGGTAATTCGTCCGTCCAATCGACACGCGGGTTGTGAAGCTGGAGCGACGGCAATCCCAAAATGACCTGGACAGTAGGCGAGTGGAAGACATCGAAGATGATGACCTCAGTATGACCGTCCGCGGTGGTAAGGGTGAGGGGAACAGATTCCCATATAATGAACACTGGTTGGAGTGGTCGGCCGTCGATGGCTTCAAGGCCGATGAGTGACTTCTTCTTGACTAACGGAATTTGGTTGTTGCAGGCATAGTCGTGATCCAGGAAGTTGCCACCAGACCCGGAGTCGATGAATGCTGCCACCGCTACCCGGACATTGGGACCCTCGAGGGTTATTGGGAGAAGAATTCTCTTCGGTAGCTCTTTGGGAGGAGAGGGGCAAGGAGAGATAGTACCCAGTAAAAGCCCCTCAACCTTTACTGGGCGTTCTCGTTTCCCGGACTCAGGCGGCAGTGACGTAGTTGGTGGTCCGGGGAACCACAGTAGAAGCAGAGACTTACATTTCGGCGACATGTTCTCTCAGCGGTCCGGAGCTGTTGACTACCGATCTGCATTGGTTCAGGAGCGTCCAACACAGGAAGAGCCAAGGGAGACCTTGGAGGAGCAGGCGAGGGCAGCATAAAACGGGGACGATGGCGCTCCTGGCGTCTCTCTTGAATGTGCTGGTCCATCCGGATGCTCAGGGCAATAAGATCCTCTAGAGATGAGGGACGAGCGTGAGCTGCCAGATCGTCCTTGAGGGATTCGGACAATCCCTGCCAGTATGCCGCGGAAAGGGCTTCATCATTCCACCGAGTCTCCGCAGCGATAGTGCAGAACTCAACCGCATATCTTGCAGCCGACCTGCGACCCTGGGAGAGATGAAACAAGGAAGAAGTGGCAGTTTCTCTACGCGCTGGCATGTCAAAGACCTGCTGCAACTCTCGCCAAAATCTGGGGTAGTCTAGTGTTATCTCAGATCTGTGCTCCCAGAGAGGCGAAGCCCAAGCGAGAGCGTCGCCCGTCAGCAGGGCGTAGACATAGGCCACCTTAGAGCGATCTGTGGGAAACCGAGATGAGGACATCTCGAACTGGACGTCACATTGGTTCAAGAATCATCGGGAAAGTAAGGGGGTCTCCGGCATACCGGTTGGGTGGTGGAATACATGGCTCCGAGACGCCCATACGTACTGGGGCAGGAGGGGACAGTGCAGCTGGCGAGTCCCGCAGGGAGAGGTTAGAAAGCTGCTGTGCCACGGCCATGACTTGATCGCTCAAAAATTGTCAGTGATCCATAGACACACCTTGGCCCACCTCAGGGGGGTCTGCATTTGTTGGGCTCTGCATAATGTAACACCTGAATGCCCGCAGACCTGGCCAGTCCCCAATACTGAGGTGGGTAAGGGTATAACACGCACCCAAAGCAGTGAGGGCGTGCCCGGAGTGTGGTATGATGCGTTGCCGGGCCTGATGAGAAAGGGTAAGCCTGATACTTGCTGTGTCCTGGGTGCCAGAAGTCCGAGGGTAGAGATCCGAGAGCCGTAGGTCAGGGGCAGGAGAGAGCAGCGTAGTAAGGTCCAAAGCCGAGTCCAGGGAGTAGCGAGGTACACGAAGTCAACGAGAGCCGAGATCAAATTCAAGGGTATCTAACGAGGGCAGGGACAGGAACGAGAGCTGTAATACAGAAGAGAGCCAGGCATAGACCACCGAACAACAGGAGCCACAGAAGAACTATGCAGAGCGAGGAAGGAGAGGGCAGACTGGGGTTATATATGTAGGAGGACCAATGGGAGTAAGAGGCAGAGCAGGGGTCTGTCCGAGCAGGCTCAGGTGCCTAGAGTGGGAGTCAGCCAGGTGAGTGGTGGAGATAGCCTGTAGCTGATGGGAGGCGGAGCCAGCGGTGCGGGAGGACGGCAAAGAGGATCGGGTGTGCGCGCGCCCTGTAAGGTTCCCGCGCGCGCCCCGGCCGCGTGTGGGAGGAAGCAGCGTGTGCCGCGGAGGAGTGGCATGGCGTCCGACCGGAGCGGGTAAGCAGTTGACGGGGAGGGGGTCTGGGACGAGCGGCAGTACTGGGGGCTGGGGTGATGGAGACCCGCTGAGAGGCGCGTGTCCCCCGATCCCTTACAATTGGCCTACGTGTGCGCATATAAATGTGTATCTGTTCAGATCTGCAAGTGTGTGCAGTTTGCTTTCTGTACAACAGTCTCTGCATGCTGTACATATATACATACGTGTGTTGCACACTCATTGTACAGTACATCTCTGTGTGCAGTGCAGGCTCTATCTGCATCTGTGTTGCACACTCACCTTATATCTGTGCAGGTCACACTGTGTATCTGTTTGTTGCACACTTGCTGTATATCTGTGTGTGTGGTTCACACTCACTTTATATCTGTGTGCAGGTCACGCTCTATATCAGTGTGTTGCACAGTTGCTGTATATCTGAGTGCAATGCATGCGGTATGTGTATGTGTGCGGTGCATGCTTTGTGTTGTGCCCACTTGCTTTATACCTGTGTGTGCAGTGCCTGCTTTGTGTGTGTGGTGCACACTTGCTGTATATTCCCTATGCTGGTCTCACTCCGCTCTCCTTGCTTTGGCAGCCTGCTGTCCCCGAGCTGCTGCTGAACTTCTGACCCCTTTGCAACTCTCCTTACTAAAACCAGCAGGATTCAGCCTCCCCACACCCTCCGACCTACTTTCCATATCCCGCCCTGCGCTGTGGCCACCTCGCTGCCTCTAACACTGGAGCTATCCAACAATACAACGCCTCTGCTGCTGCAGCGGTCAGCAAAACACAAGTGTCACTATCTGTCCTACTGCTCAGTGCCACAAAGCACTGAAGGTAAGAGACTCATCGCTCCCTATTAGCACAGTGTCCCAGTGTGGTGTTAAGGCATAGACACATTAATTAAGCAATTGGACAGGCACAGGCACAGGCACACACACACATTTTTTTTTTCATCAATAAGATTATGAAAATAGGATGGAGCGCATTTGGAAGACGACAATATGTCAAGGGAACCTTCCACGGTGCCTCAAAAAGAACGTTTTCGGCCACTGTATTTTGCCTGTGCTCACACATGGATGTGCGACTTGGGCCCTAAATGTGGAGATGATTCAGAAGCTTAAGACAACGCAAAAGAAGAATGGAGAGATGCATGCTGGATATTACCCAGAGACAGGAAAAAGAAGAATGGAGAGATGCATGCTGGATATTACCCAGAGACAGGAAAGAATGAATGGAGAGATGCATGCTGGATATTACCCAGAGACAGGAAAGAATGGATTCCAAACCAAACAAAAGTCTGTGACATCATCACAAGGGTTAAAAAAGGAAAATGGCGGTTGGGCCGGACATATCGCGAGACGAAATGACCATCGTTGGACAGAGACGGTACTCGACTGGATTCCAAGAGAGATTAAAAGACCAAGACGACGACCAAAAGTAAGATGGGAGGATGAAATCAGAAAATGTGTTGGAGCGACGTGGAGAAGAGCGGCTGTAATCTGTCGGTGGACGGGGCTGGAAAAAAATAAATATATACATCTACACGCGCATGCGTGGGATGTAATGCAAGCGATATGTATTTCAGACAAACTTCTGACCCTCCCGTAGTTTGTAGAATATGTAATAGTGATTAAGTACATGTTTTTATAATGTAGGTCTCTTGGGAGGGTGACGATGGAATGGAATTATCACCTTAATGGATGGAAGAGGAGAGGATAACAACATACGTTTCCAAAAATCCTTCCTGGAAAGTTCTTGGGAGTGAGAATGTGAGACGTGCACACGTGAATTCTGCAGTTACCACACAGCTAAGAACCAATAAGTACCGGAGGAGACTTTCAGCGCTCTCGCCAGCAATACCAATGTATTTTATTAATTAATGTATTTTTTTAAAGACGTAAAATTTTAATTTATGGGTAAATGATGTCAGTAAATACGCTGGGGGTAGGGTTACGGTCAGGCAGGGGGAATATTTTGTAAGTATTTAATCCGACTGCAGACGCCCTATAAACAGACAGTCTAAGCATACACCCACACATTATACAGCTAAAATGGCAGGGTTTTTAATTATGTTTGCGTGTATGGGTAATTTGCTGAATATTGGGCGGGTGGGTGGGGGGGGGGGGGGATTTGCTGCCATGCTGTACAGAGGACAGTGCAGATTTGTAACTGTAAACAGGAAACAGCTGACTTGGGACACAGCATGTTTCAGAAGAGGCCAGACCATATGTAAATCCCCTATTAGCAGATGCCCCAAAAAGCCATGACAATTTGCATAGTGGTTCCTAAAAGGTAGTGGTGCCATCCCATTGCCCTTAACCCGTTGGCTGCCTGTCCGCTAAGTGTTACCAGGCTGAATGCTTTCGCTTTACTGCACACCCTTGCATTGAAGAAAACATCAGCCCCATCTGCTGGAGAAAAATGGGGATGACGCATCGCAGACAACGGTGTGAAGCAACAGCAGGCAAAATGGCCTAGTCAATAGATGAAGCTTTAAGGTGAGCTAATGGTTAGCAGCCTTCTGCCAAATCAGGGCCTTGTAGTGAGATGCCCCGTACATTACTGGGCCTCTCTGCAAATGGTGGAGGTTGATGCAAAGAGGAAAGAAAACTGTAGCAGTTAAGGCTGCGGCCAGGCAGGGAGCTGGCGCTCGTGCGCTGCGCCCTGCTCGGCCAGGCGATTCGTGTCCGGCTAGGTGCGCGCGGCTAAGACGTCACCGAGCAGGTTCGCCCTCGTTGTGCGAACCGCTCATGTGACGCGCGAGTGGCAGATTCAAATTTTCTTGCTTGGTAAGCGCCGCGCATGCTCAGGCGCAGGCTCACGCTGGCCACACGCATTGCTGCAATGTGTTTCATCGCGGCCAGCGTGAGCGCGCTCGCCCGCTCAGTGACACCCTGGACAAGGCCCAAGACACATTTTCATATATCCTGTTATTACTCGGCACTGAGCAACCCCAACCGATCCTATAACCCTCCTCACCGATCCTATAACTCGTACCCTCACCTCGCCCCACGACTTCTCCCCTAACCACTCCTACAACTGCTCCCAAAACTATTCCCTATACCTCCTGCCTCGCTGACGCAAATAACAATTTGTCACCCAGACATAAACCCATTCTTATGGTCCTTTCGGTTTGCACAGATTGTACTCTAGTACATCATAGGACAGGGAAATGTCACGCCCAAAGGGTTAATATGAACCCGTAAAGAATACCAATGTTGGAGGGTGAAGCACTGCCTAAGAGTAATAAAAAGTGAGAGAGAAGCGTAATAATACGTGAAGTGAGTGCACACACAGAGGTGTACAAGGCAGTTAGCCTAACAACGTCCAGTCATGAATACAAATCCTGGAACAAGGTAACTGCAGGTGTGCTGTCCATCAAAGGCGCGCGCTCCACATCGCAGAGCGGTATACAAAGAGCGCGCACAACCACGCATAGTGTAGTATGGAAAAATATAGTTGGCAGTTTATATAAAAGGGGCGAGTATTGCACGTACAGAAGGATTAAAATATACAAGCATAGATGGATCACACTTTGCGTGTCCTCAGTGGCGTACGATTCAGTCAGAAGGCATCTGGCATTAGGTTTCCACTCTGTGGGGGGGGGGGGGGGGGGGCGCCTGCAAGGTGCCCCCCCCCGCTCAAGGAAATCCCGCGCCCCCCCTCCCCAAGCCGGTCAGCTCACTATGTCCAGAGAGGTAATACCGGTATACACATAACAGTGGTTGACAAATCACCAAAAAATCTACTCGCCACCTAGTACCAAACGTGTGCTGCTTGGACCAATATTTACTCGCCCGGGGGTTAAATCCACTCGCCCGGGGCGAGTAAATGTATAGGTTTGTCGAACACTGCACATACATGTCCAGTATTACCTCTAATAAGTGTCCAAATACAGGACAGTCCGGTTCAATACCGGACACCTGGCAACCCTACCTGGGGACATTCAAGTCCGCAGACCCCGACCACATCTGGTTCTCTTGGGAAAAAAATTGCGATTCAGCTCTAGTGAAAAAGACACATAAGGAGTTGCAGAAACCTGCAGCATAAGTAAACAATGTTTTCGATTTATTAATATCCTACAAATATAGCATTTTTGTGTATAGGTGCATATTAACCCCTCCGGTGCCGGAGGAAGCAATAGTGCGACGCAGTTATCCTCATCACTGAACAGGTTAACATGGTGACGGGACCAAGTCTGATTGTCTGAGTGGGGAGGGGGAGGATTGTAGAGGGGGGGCGGGGAGGAATGGAGGGGGGGGGATCCTAGAGTGTCCTGTATTTCAAAGTATTAAGGAAGCGTTAGCGTCTGCTTCTGTTATAAGTCATTACACTAATGACAGTGATGTGTCTTTCCACGTTTCTGTCCTCTGGCTGCGAGGGGGTTAATAGGTTAAAGCCAAATGGCTGAACCCTTTAATATTAGATCCCGCAAGGATTTTTCACATTTTGTTTTGTGTGCGAGTGGCAAAGCTTGGAAACACGGCCCCCTACATTGGTCTTTCTATCCAATGACCCAACAGGAAACCTCAGGGCCTGCTCTTGGTGGGTGGGGGGGGGGGGGGGGAAAAGGGGGGAGGGGGGTTTACAAAAGCGTGCCCCCCCCACCTCTGGGGTGCCAGTCAAAAAGGAGACGGAAACATGAAATCTCCTGCGATATACGGTCCCATGATGCTCCACTCTGCCCGACCTGGAACAGTCCATTCTTACCCCTCTCTGAGCAGCGAATTACGGATCTTAGCGTCGCAGGTCCAACTGGCAGTTAAAGGGTTACACCCCAGCTTTGTGGCTATGTATTTATATATATATATGGAGATGGAGAGGCCTGTTCCCTCCCACTCCTGGGCAGCGTGTATAGAACAACTGCTCATTGCATAGACAAGTGTGCACGTGGCATGTCCGGGACCCTCTTTAGGTGACGGTGCGGGAGCGAGGCCGGAGGCTGCCGGGGACAACGTGCTGCAGCTCCACGGCTTTCTTCCACGGACACTGGCTCTGGGAGAGCTCCTTGTACCATTCCTGGGGAGGTCAGACAGGGAGGAACCGGGTCAGGGCAGAAGGGATCGGCACAGATGGGCCACACACACACACAGGTGGCGTGGGAGACGCACAAGATGCCGGTCTGAGTGAGGCAGTGGGGGGCGGTGTCGTCATCTCACCTGAATCTCTTCTTCGTACATCTTCATACTCAGGTCGCTCTTGGTTCTAGATCGGCGGCCCAGGAACAGGATAGAGGTCGCCTGACAGACAGAAGGAAAGGGAGGTGAGGGAGGGAAGGGAGGTGAAGGGGGGGGGGGAAAGGGGGGGTCGGAGAGAGGCACAGAGTGCAAGACAGAAAAGATATGAGGGACGAGAGAGAGCGTAGCCTTGTGAATACAGCAGTCAGAGACCTCAAAGAGCACAAAGATTAGAGTCAAAGTAAAAAATTGGCACTGATAGGTTATTAAGCTTTAGCCCGTCTTAAATCCTATTTAAAATGTACGGTAGTTAAGGTGTTTTAAAGCAGCAGTCCAAGCAGCCGGTTTTATTTTTATTATTATTTCCCCCCCTTTAATATGTGATAAGTAATTAGCTAAATTGCTGATCAGCGAAGATTCGGCTCGGGGGTTCACTATGGGCTGTCAGCGCAGCAGAAGAGGACGAAAGATGCAAAGTTCTGTGGGGAAGATCATGTGACCAGGCAGTCACTAGATACAATTAGTGCACTGCTGGAGAGAGGACAGGGCTCAAAAAGGGGTGTAACCAACGCCTGTTTCAGAAGAGGAAGGGGATATGACTTTGTAAATGGTTGCTATAGAAACAAAAAATGCTTGTTACATTACAATACATTAAAAATGTCACTCAGAGTTGTTTTTTGTTTGTTTTTTTAAATGCTACAAGTATTTTCTCATAGTACAGAACTGATTTATTAAATTAAAAAAAACACATGTAGGATATTGCTTGGTCTGCAACTTTAAAGCTTAGCACCCTTTAGTGAATCTGGGCCATATAAAAAAATAATAATAATAATTGTACAGTAGCTCTACAAGGAGAGACAGAAGAGCATGGAGAAGCACGCCGGGAAGAAACACGTAGCTGAGAGGCAGAGCGGAGGAGAAGAGTCTGAGAAGAAAAGAGAGGAGCGTAGAGAGAAAGAAAGCAGAAGAGAGGCACAGAGCTGCGAGACAGCAGAGGGAGACACACCTCGCTGGCATGGAGGTGAGAGAGGAGTTTACGTAGCTGGCTTCTCTCATCGCTGCTCTTGGTTTGTCTGAGGATCTGTGTCAGCTCCTCTCTCCCCACCTCAGTCTCCAGGGTTATCCCCTTCTCATCTATTGGGTTAAGGGCAGAGTAGTTAGCATGTGCCCCCCCCCCTCGTCCCCAGTACAATGCACCCCCATCATACACAACCACTTCTGGGCCAAAACGCATAACGTCAACCCACATCCCCGGACCCTACCTTCTGCGTCCCTGTTCTTCCTGCTGTAATTCATGCGGAACACAAAGGCATCCAGTATACACGCCACAATAATGGTGATTACCACCTGTGCACAGAAAGGGAGGTGAGCCGTGGTGCAAAGTGACGAGTGGGGGGGAGGGGAGAGGGGACAGACAACTGGTGACACTGGTCACTTACCATGGTGACGATGTAAAACACCATGAAGTAAAGGCGTGCCCAGTGCGAGGTTTGGGAGGTGACCCCTTCCTGTCATTAGAAACATAGAACAATGTGGGATTTCATCACACAGGCTGCGTGCGGTCTGTCACTGTCACTGTCTGCCACTGTGTCATGTGCGTGTGGAAAAGGGCATCGGGAAAGGGACCGCCTGTCCCCGGACGCTCTCGCTCATAACAGGACACTCACCATGATGATATACCAGTTATTTACCACCGTCAGCTCAAACAGTGTCACTGCAGAGAAGGAGGGAGGGGGGAGAAGAGGAGGCGTTTACCAAGGACGTTATGAAGTAAAGCACATTGCACATTGCGTTTGGGATTAGCTGCAGGTGAGGGTGGGCGGCTGCGTGTTACTGCTGCCTCTCTCTCGCTTACCAAAGCTGTTGAAGATGTTGTTGAAGTTGTTCAGGTAATAGTACCCCTCCTCTGAGTACGTCTGGTTGCCCATGGTGCGGTTGAGCCAGCGGTAAGAGTCTGCCACGGTGCTGGTACTAAGTATGAAGAAGAGAAGGCATTCTGAGTCTACAAAAAATCAGCCAGGCCTGCAGAGCATCACTTCACCTGCCTTAGCTAAAAATCTGCAGAGCATCCCATAGCCCAGGGGTGACCAACTCCAGTCCTCCAGGGCCACCAACAGGTCAGGTTTTAAGGATATCCCTGCTTCAGCACAGGTGGCTCAATCAGCGGCTCAGTCATTGACTGAAGCAGGGATATCCTTAAAACCTGACCTGTCGGTGGTCCTTGAAGGCTGGAGTTTGCCACTCTTGCCATAGCCCAATCCTTGTAGAGGATTAATCCCTCACTTAACCCCATCTCCGTGCAGAACATGCAAGCCCAGCTTGCACAGGCACCTGCAGAACATTGCATAGAGCTGCACAAACACCGGGTCACGGTTCTGGTCTGCCAATACCCAGCTCCCTGTACTAGACTTGCATGGGATCACTTAACCCTTTGGCATCTGCAAAGGTGCACACAATACAAACGTTTAAAAATCACGGGCATATCAGCCCCACTGTGAATACTAATTTACTGTGTAAAACGACAGAGGGGCAGGTTGGGGGGAGTCATACTCACTTGCAGCAGTTGGGGTACAGAACCCCGTAGAAGAACTCCATACCCACGATAGAGAAGGAGTAATAGAAGATTAGCAGCGTCAGCCCCAGGCTGCGGAAGGGAAAACACGCCGATAAGCAATAATATGAGAGGGAGAGCATGAGGGGAGGACCGAGGGGCAGAGGGGAGAGGCTCACGGCTTGCAGATGAGCGGTGAGGGGGCAGTAGGTTACCTGGCCATCCTGGGAAGTAATTGAAACATGGTGTCCAACACTGTTCTGTAACGCTTCTTCAATTTGAAGAGCCTGGAGATGAAGAGTCAGAGCGTCAGGTAAGGCCGAAGGCGAGGCACTGGGGCTATGCATGTGGGGTACGCCCCACTCCCGACTCACCTGAGAAGCTGCAGGGGCCGCAGCACCACAATGAAGTAAAAAGGTTTCATGTTGAAGGCCAGAGCCAAGAGCCCGAGCAAGGCCAGCAACGTCACAGAGAAGTCAAACCTGCAGCCGGGAGACGGGCGAGCGGAGTGAGGTGGGATAGTAACCACTAAACAACGCAATCCCCCGCAGCTCACACAACAGCAGCCTCCAAACTACACACACTGAGCCCCATTCCAACCACACACGCGCGCAACGCCCTGTGAGAGGAGAGCCATTAAAGAATGGCCCATCCCATCGTTACCCCATACATGTCACTATCCCCAAACTGAGAGTGAAGAGTATGAAACCCCTAAACTATGCAGACACATGGGACAGCCAGGCGGTAAATAAAGGCGTTATTAAGAAGGATAGCCCTCCACCATCCTACCTAAGTAGATCACTGATGATGCCCTTGACCCCTCCCCAGCTGTCTAATAATGGCGACTCACAGGTTCCACCCCGACGTGAAGTATTCCAGCGGCCCCAGTCCTGTGATCTTCAAGAGCAACTCTGCTCCGTAAACTGTCAAGAAGGAAACAAAGTCAGGGCTCTGTGGGATTGGAGAGTGGGGACAGTCTGGGGAGATGAGGAGGTAAGGGGGTGGGGGGGGTGGGTGGAAAGAGAGAGAAAGGGATGCAGGGAGTCAGTGGACGTACTTGTGAGAAACACGATGTAGCTCCACGGGACCCCGAGGGGGAAGAAATTCCCACCTGGAAAAAGAGGCGCAGAGTTCAGAGAGGGAGGTGGGGACGTGCAGAATAAGTTCCCACAATAAAAATCCCAAACTCCTTACGATCATGGGTCTTGAGTATATTCCCATGTTGCCATGGCGGCGCGTCACACAGCTGTCTGAATCACAGCAAGTTGCAGCAGCCTCACGCGATCCCCCTGCATTTAATTGGGGAAGAGCGCGGGGCCGCTGCATCAGCCACGCCCCCCCCCCCCCCACCCAAAAAATCTCTCGCCCCCCAGTTTGCGCACGGGTTCACGTAAAATATATATCTATATCCATCTCATATCCCCTCTGGCATTTAATTTGTTAGATGTGTAATCTATGTATGCCACATATAATGTAACTGTTTCTTGTTAGCAATTTGTATGAGGCTTTATGTAATCAGCAACGGTTTTTATTGACATTAATGAACTCCTTGGTATCCATCAGGTGCACCTGCTAATTGCATGTATCATACAGTTGTATCTAGCTAACCAGCCACTGTTTAAATGCTGCGTACATCCTGTCATTCTTTTCCCTGAAGAAGTCACGTGGCGAGACGAAACGCGTTGGAACTTTGTTCGTTGCGTGCTACGTCACCACGCTACTGTGAGCGGCTGTACTCAAGACACATCAGCGCTACTGCTTGTGGATGTGATCCATGCGTTGCTGGTCTCCTACTTCCATTCTTGCCTGCTAAGTTGGCGAATCTTTGGACTGCTAGAGGTCTTATTGATCTTGCCGACCGAGTGGAACCAAACGGGATTATCCAACGGGACACCAACTCTAGGTACATCATGACATGACCACTATGATATCATGAGAAATATATCTCAAATGCGCTTGTTCTTACTACACTTGTGAGTGTGCCCATCTAGAGACCTTTTATTGTGATATAAAAACAAACGTTACACGGATTTATGCTATGTGGCATGCACGCTGCTTTTTTCCATAATATACCTGCGACCTCACAAAGGCCTAAAGAAGACTCAAAGCTCACCCTGCAACATGAAGGTCTCGGTCAGAATCCAGAACCCATTAACAGCAACTACTGCATCTGCAGAGAGGGAAAAGGGTGAGGGAGAGGGGGAAGAGGGAAAAGGGAGAGGGGGAAGAGGGAGAGGGGGAAAGAGGAGAAAGGGTGAGGGAGAGGGGGAAGAGGGAAAGGGGTGAGGGAGAGGGGGAAGAGGGAAAGGGGTGAGGGAGAGGGGGAAGAGGGAGAAAGGGTGATGGAGAGGGGGAAGAGGGAAAAGGGTGAGGGAGAGGGGGAAGAGGGGAAAAGGGCGAGGGAGAGGGGGAAGAGGGGAAAAGGGTGAGGGAAAAAGGGTGAGTGAGAGGGGGAAGAGGGGAAAGGGTGAGAGAGAGGGGGAAGAGGGAAAGGGGTGAGGGAGAGGGGGAAGAGGGAGAAAGGGTGAGGGAGAGGGGGA
>WSYH01002204.1:7969-93405 GCA_036426205.1 Ascaphus truei | reverse complement strand
GGCTTCTCTCCCGAACATCATGAAGTATGGGGTGTACCCTGTGGACTCGTGCCTAGTGCAATTGTAGGCATGCACCAAGGCCTCAACATGTTTACTCCATTCTCCTTTTTGGAAATCTTTCAGAGTGCCTAGCATGTCCAGCAATGTCCGATTAAATCTTTCAGGGAGCGCATCTCCCTCTGGGTGGTAGGGAGTAGTCCTTGACTTTTGAATATTCAACTGTGTTAGCAACTCTTTGATCAGCTTGCTCTCAAAATCCCGTCCCTGGTCAGAGTGCATCCTGCTGGGCAGACCATAATGCACAAAATACTTCTCCCACAGCACTTTAGCCACTGTGGTAGCCTTCTGGTCCTTCGTGGGAAAGGCGTGAGCGTATCGAGTGTAGTGATCTGTCACTACTAGCACATTTCCTATACCCTTTGAATCTGGCTCTATGCACAAAAAGTCCATACAAACTAAATCCATAGGCCCGGAGCTTTTGAGATGGCCCATTGGGGCAGCACGGGTGGGAAGTGTCTTCCTATGAATGCACCGTAGACATTTCCTGCAATGTTATTCAATTGACTGCCGCATTCTAGGCCAGAAGAACCGGTCTCGCACTAAACCCAAGGTCTTATCCACCCCCAAATGTCCATGATCATCATGTAGTGATCTTAAAACGAGACCTTGCATACGCCGGGGTAGAAATAGTTGTCGACGGTCAGGATGATTGTGGAATTGAACAACCCTATAGAGTAGGCCGTTATCCATCTCAAACTTATCCCATTCTCTCATGAGGAGGCTCACATCATCGGGAGGAGCCCGTTTCACCAGTGAAGAGTCATTTTTGTGCAGAGCCTCTCGGACAGCCTTAGCCGCAGGATCATGTGTCTGTGCTAGTACCAGTTCCTTCACCGTGAAGATAACGTCTTGGGTTAGATCCATGCCATCGGGGTGGCAGTAAGCTTCTGGAAGGGCTTGAGGTCGACACCCTAAAGAATCCGCTACTCGTAGCTCGGAGAATGCCACTCGATCGTTTACAATAGCAGCAGTGGAACACATAGCTCTCATTCCTGGTCCTGGAATTTCTTCCCAAGGGCCATCGTCGGCGGTCTCACCAAGTCCCGATCTCCTAGATAGAGCATCGGCCCCTATATTGAGAGGTCCAGGCTTATATTTCAAAGAAAACTGGTAATTGGCGAGGGTGGCCAACCATCTATGACCGGTCGCATCTAACTTGGCCGTGGTTTGTACATAGGTCAGCGGATTGTTGTCTGTTCGGACCTCGAAGGTGACCCCATATAGGTAGTCATGTAGTTTGTCAGATATGGCCCATTTGAGGGCGAGGAACTCCAATTTGTGAACTGGATAGTTCTTTTCACTGGAGTCAAACTTCTACTTGCATATGCCACAGGACGAAGCCCAGTGGGGTACTTCTGGTGTAGCACGGCTCCCAATCCGTGGAGGCTGGCATCCACGTGCAGAATGTAAGGCTTCTCCGGGTCAGCATAGGCTAGAACGGGAGCCTCGGTTAGACTATTCTTCAGCCCCTTAAATGCTTCTTCACAGGCGGACGTCCACCGATCCCCGAAGGGGGTCCTTGGGGTGGTCTTCTTCTGCTTGGGTTCCTCTGGATAGACCTTCAGCAGATTGTTCAGCACAGCCGCCTTCTTGGAGTATCCGTCCACAAACCGTCTGTAGTATCCACAGAACCCGAGAAATGACCTCAGCTCCATCACATTCTCTGGTCTTGGCCAATTCACCACCGCCTCCACCTTGGCCGGGTCGGTGGCCACTCCATCTGCAGACACTATATGACCCACATAAGTGACCGATGTTCGACAGAAGCGGCACTTATCAAAGGAGAGCTTCAGGCCTTCTTTCCCTAAGCGATCCAGCACTTTCATCAGTCTAGTCTCATGTTCTTCGAGTGTGGTTCCGAACACAATTATGTCGTCTAGGTATACCAGACACTCACGAGGACACATATCTCCAATCGTCTTCTCCATAAGCCGTTGGAAAGTGGCTGGAGCACCGCAGATACCTTGGGGCATCCGGGTGAACTGATAAAATCCCAGAGGACAGACGAACGCCGTCTTCTCTTGATCAGCTGGGCTCATTGGAACCTGGTAATACCCAGATCGAAGGTCCAACACGCTAAACCACTGGCTTCTGGACAGTGCGCTGAGGATCTCCTCTATTCGTGGTAGCATGTATTGGTCAGGCACAGTACGTCTGTTCAATGTTCTGTAGTCCACGCACAATCGAACAGACCCATTTTTCTTTCGTACCACCACAATCGGTGAGGCATAGGGACTTCGAGATTCGGTCACTATACCGGCCGTTTCCATCTCGTTCAGGACACCACGCACATCCTCCACATCTCTGGGAGCTATACGGCGAGACCTTTCCCTAAATGGCGTGTCATCATTCAGACGAATCGTGTGCTGAGCGTTTCTGCTGCATCCCACGTCCATCTCACTAGTAGAGAAGACATCTCGTCTCTCTCTCAACTGAGCACGTAGCTTCTCCTTCCATTCTTCCTCCAGGGGAGAATCTCCGAAGTCGAATTGTAGTGCCTCGGGCTCTTCTCCCACACGGGCAGTGTGAACGGTCACTGTGTCGTCCACAGGATCCACAGGATAAATTCTACCCAGCCTTTGTCCTACTTCAAGCGGCACGGTATGTAGAGACATGTCCTGGATAGACACGGTAATCTTCCTGGGGACATTAGATGGCCAATCCCGTACTTCAGGTATCATTCGGTATCCCCAATGACTCTCAGACTCGGGAAGAGTCTCCAGCGAAAAGTATCTGTCGCTTTCGTGCCGACTGGGGTACTTGATCAGCGCGGTCACATGCCTCACTCCCCCTGGTGGAATCTCCAATAACCCTCGCTCTTGATGAAAGATTTCGCCATACTCTTCTTCATATGCCACTCTATAGCATTCTTCCCGTAGGCCAGGGGCTATTTTCAGGGATGACAATGGTAGCTCGCCGGCTTCCTGCAGGAATGAGCGAATCACCGACCTCACAATATCTGCATTCGTGCCCAATATGATGGGGGCACTGGGATGTTCTCGAGCCTCGGGGCAGACCAAGGCTTCCACCAGCATGGGATGTGACTTGTTAGCTTGACCGCCACTATTCCGTCTATGGAGTAATCATCTTTACTCAGTCCCCACAACTTCATCTTTTCGGCTGACTGCAAAGGAAGATGGCTGAGGTGCTGGTCGTAGAATGGACGGTAGATGATGGTCACTTGTGACCCAGTGTCCAGAAGTGCTGAAGAGTAGATCCCCTCCACGACGACTCTTATTACAGCGGTGGGCCCTACTCGGCAGTAAGCATCTGGTTGGGGCGTCTCCTCTATTGGAGGCCTCCCCGACTCTTCGGCAACATCCTCGGGTACGGTTGATAAGGACGAGATTGCCTTCCGCACGGTTACGGTGTAGGTCTGGGCCTTAGTGGGTCTCTTGGGGTGCGAACAGCTCCTTGCAACATGGCCCTTCTCGCCACAGTTGAAGCAACGAAAGTCTGGGCGGGGACCCGTACTGTCAGGTGACCTAGGAGCGGACCCAGGCACCTCCGGGGTGGCTGTATCCTTACCGCTCTTGCTTCCCTTTGCTTTGGGCACTGTTGCTTCCTTGGTCTCCTCCTTGCGAGGGTCTTTGGCCTTCTTGGGCGTATGCAACCTAGTATAGGCCTCATGACTCTTCACCTCATCCAGTAGATCTTCTAGAGTAGGGGGGTCCCCCTTCCGTAGTGCGCATCTGATCATTACTACGATATGGTGAGTGGTTATGGCTACCCGCAGGAATTGAGTGCGCCTATACTCATTCACTTCTGAGGCCTTGATGACTTGGCGGGAACGTAGATCCCACAAGAGCAATTGGATCCGTTGTATGAACTCTGATAGGTCTTCCCCCTCTTTCTGGCGGAGATTGTAATACTTAGTCCATAACTCACTCACATCATCTTCCTTACCGTATACCCGGGTAAGAGACTCCATCATCTGGTGTGCGGTAACCTCAGTATGCTGATCTTTATACATCTTGATGGTAGTGGACGCAGGCGGGCGCAGGCACTCCATGATTCGTTGTCTTTTCACCTCATCAGGACAGGTCCACTCTTCCAGTACCTGTGAAGCATATTCCTTCCAAACATCAAAAGCCTCTTCACCGGTGGGGGTAGGTTTTACCCCTGAAAAGAGTTTTAACTTGCGGTATGGCTGAGAGGAAGGGGATTCGTGTTTGGGCCCACCCAGTTGTTGGATGGCCTGGGCTAGTAATTGGATTTCTCCCATTCTACTGGGGCTGAGGTTGGGACTGGAGCTCCGTCTGCTGGAGCGACAATTAGCACAGGATAATACACTGGCCTCATCCCCGCATATACTTTCGGGTGGGGACAGGGACATGCACATACTAGTCTCTAGCAGGTCTGTACTGGGGCTACAGGGTTCGGGTTTTATCGGCATTTCAGGATATATAACTGGACACCCTGAGCTGAGGGCCCCGTGGAAACGCAAGTTGGATGGGCCTTGCTGTGGCGACAATTCACATCCCCCAGTGATTAATACGGTGCACCATGACCCGTCTGGGTCGGAGCGGCGACCCAAGATTCTGGCATCTTCTAAGCCTGGATACTGCATTAGGATTAAACATAGTTCATAGGATGAGGCATTGGCGGGAACTTGTCCTACAGCAAGGGTTTGTGAGGGCGGGACTTGCCTTTTTACCGCCCACGCGTACACCTCTTGGCGGGAAGGTAACGTGTAACCTAACGACATTTTCACTGAGTTCGGGCACCCCAGGTCTGAATCTCAGCAGCGCCTCCAAATGTAGCCCTCCTACCCCCACCCTAAGTGAGATCTAGGTGGGCAGGTGTATCTGACTACGGACCAGGGTGGTGCTGTACCTGGTTTGTAACTAGGAGAGCCGAGCTTCCACCACGGGGAACCTGGGGCAATACAATACTATGGATAACTACTTACAATGGGTGCAGCGCCTCCAACTGCGATGGCTCCCACCAGAGGGGGAGTAGTTCCTTGCAGGACACTCAACAACCACATTCAACGGAATTGATAATGACTAATACCTTTACTACCGGCATAGCATGAATACAACATCAACACATAGGCGTCACGGCGGACGCTACCGCTAACTTGCACCACGGCGGGTGCCCACACTTTAGGCGCCACGGCGGACGCTACCACCTCCCCAGAGTGATCCCACCCCGTGTCCAGTGCACCAACCCAATGTCTCGCACACCCAGAACCTGTACCAATATGTGTGTGTGACTGCGCAGTCACTATGTCTGTTGATAGGCCTTGTTGGTGCACATGAGGGTGTAAGTTACCTGCCCGGGCTCCAGCCACGGGTGCCGCTATATCACTGGGGTTGGATCCGCCGGGATATCCTCCTACGCGTGGGGTTAATTCCAGCGCGGATAATATCACCGTACAGCTCCGCACCGTCTCTACCTTAGTTAGGGTCTGTCTGCTGCCAGCAGGCCGCAGTCACGCTAGCTGGGCCTCCGTGGAGATAGTCCTGCTCCCTCTTAGCAATCCGAGCAATGGCCGTGATACACTCCTAGCAAATATATAATGGGGCAGGGTCCCTAACCTAGGGCCTGTCCCTACAATACTCAGCTGGGATGACTCAGGGCTATCTGGGGCCTAGGGGACTTGCTGGCCTAGTGCAGAGAGTCACAGACCCCTGCACCCTACCTCCTTCCCCTAGCAGCTCCAGTCACCAACTGCTTTTCTCTGTCTCTTTGTGCTGCCAGACTCACAGCTCTGCCTCTGACTACCGCAACAATGTTGCAGACCTCCAGGTGCCTCTTACTGACAGAGGCAGCACAGCAACAGGAACTCACTCTAACAACTAACAACGCGCGCTCGCATACCAGAAGGAGGGGGTGAGTGCGCAAGGGGGGATCTGGCTACACTAAGATACGCCCTTTCCACTGTTGCTCGACTGCTAAAACTCTGACTCAGGCCCTCATTTTCTCCCGTCTTGATTACTGTAACCTCCTGCTGTCCGGCCTTGCTGCCTCTCACCTGTCTCCCCTACAATCTATCCAATACGCTGCTGCCAGAATCACTCTACTCTTTCCTAGATCTGTCTCAGCATCTCCCCTCATGAAATCCCTCTCCTGGCTTCCGATCAAATCCCGCATCTCACACTCTATTCTTCTCCTCACTTTTAAAGCTTTACACTCTTCTGCCCCTCCTTACATCTCAGCCCTAATTTCTCGTTATGCACCATCCCGACTCTTGCGTTCTTCTCAAGGATGTCTTCTTTCTACCCCCTTTGTATCTAAAGCCCTCTCCCGCCTTAAACCTTTTTCACTGACTGCCCCACATCTCTGGAATGCCCTTCCCCTCAGTACCCGACTAGCACCCTCTCTATCCACCTTTAATACCCACCTTAAGACACACTTGCTTAAAGAAGCATATGAATAGCACTGTGGATATTCTGAACACGATACATAAAGCTTGGCCCCCTGCAGACGCACTTACCAGAACTCCCTCCTACTGTCTCTGTACGTTCTCCCTACCTACCAATTAGACTGTAAGCTCCTCGGAGCAGGGACTCCTCTTCCTTAATGTTACTTTTATGTCTAAAGCACTTATTCCCATGATCTGTTATTTATATTATCTGTTATTTATTTGATTACCACGTGTATTACTACTGTGAAGCGCTATGTACATTAATGGCGCTATATAAATAAAGACATACAATACAATACAATACAATGTTGCATGCGCAATGATTTAATTTCTCAGGAAATGTGTACGTACTTTGCGTGCTTTACATACTGCACCTATTGTACACTGTGAGCTGCATGTATGCTTGACATGGCTCATTGAAAAGTAATCTACGCATGCATGTCAGCACACACTTTAAAGATTTTCTTTGTTACTTATTCTTGAATCAGTATACATCAAAACACCCTCCAACCAAACCCCCCCCCCCCCCCCTCGATCATGAGTTTTCTGAAATAAATCAAACACTCTTGTGCATTGTGGGCATTAAAACACTATTAACTAAGTTAAATATCTTGGAAATATTAACTAAAGTGTTTGTGGCGGAGAGGGGATAGAGCTCCAGTTGAGAACCCCACAGCGTTAATGACACAGCAGGTGACGTTACCTAAAATCGTTAACATTCTACACATCCTCACACCTTACATTTAAACACCACGGCCTCAACCCCCTTTTTTTTTGACCCAATACAAAAAAAATTAGACTGTGCTAGTCGAATACGAAATATTTATTAAGTGAAGTAAGAAAGTATTGTGCAGTTGCTGAATGGTAAATATGTTTCAAGAGTAGCTTGTACCTCTTCACTTGTATCCCCATCCCCGTATATAGTTACATACTAATTACAACATTGGATGTTGCACTGGACTTCTTTGTTTCTTGTTTTATACAATTAGCCATGCCCAGTAGCACTCCTTTTGACACTCATATACATATATATAGTGGTAATTTTGGGGCGTTTCTGAGAGCTTGCTGGGTATCTGTGTGTTTGTTAACTTTGTCCAGCTGGTCTCAGCTGTTTTGGAGGTTAGTGGCTCATCCCACCCAGGGTTTAAAGCTCGCTCCTCCCCACTTTCCAAGTAGGCAGGTTTTCTTTTCATGCAGCTGGTTGTGACAGTGTCACACTGTGCTGCCCACAGACCAGACCTACCCCCAGTACTGAGGTGGGAAGTGAGTAGATCACGCACCCGCAGCAGTGAGGGCGTGCCCGGAGTGTGGGTTGATAGCGTTGCCGAGGGTACAAGGGTTTAGCCGTAGTACTTTGCCAGATCCGGGCGTAGAGAATGTAGCGTAGTGAGGTCCAAAGCTGAGGGTCGAGGGCAGGAGAGATCTGTCGTAGAGGTCCGTGAGCCGTGTCCAAGGGTCCGAGAGGTAAGCGAGGTCGAGGGATAGCCGAGGTCGAGGAGCCAGAGGGGGTATGAAGATAAGCCAGTTCGGTAACGAGATCTGAAATGCAAGAGGGAGCTGGGCACAGGATCCAAACAGCATGAGCCAAACAAAACTATGCAGAGCGAGGTTGCATTGGAGCTACAAGGATAATAAAGCGCAGTGGGCCAATCAGAGGAGGAGGCAGGGCACACGTGAGCTGAGGAACCTCTTGTGATAGGACAGAAGCAGCAAGGCCCCGCCCCCGCAACAAGCAGAGAGCAGAGAAGCAGCCAGCACGGAGCCCCCCAGTTTGCGCACCGCTGGCCTAGAGAAATTTACACTGTTCTTGCTACCTATGTTACAGATATAGCTTATACACAGAATGTTACTGTTGCAGATAGCAGCCTGTAGTTGTAACAAGGATATACAACATTGCTACCTGCATTTTTCACAGGGTATCCTTCAGTTCATTAAATGCCAGCTTTCATTCACTTGTTTGTTTTATTTTAACCCTTGTTTTATGAAATTATAACAAGGTGCACACTGCTCCTATTTCAGTGACAGTGTTTACATATGCGCTGATTGGCTAGTCTTTTTTCGTACGATTTTTGATCACCTGACATACCTGAAGGAGTGGTCGCTATGGCAAACGCTCGGTTAAATAGGCCACAGGGGCAGTGAGTCGCCTGCCCCCGAAGATGTTCCCGTGAGGAATGAAACGCGTGTCGGGTGACATCAGCTATGCGACAATAGCGCCATCAGGACACAGGTCCTGATCAGTTTTCAGCCGTGCTCCTTTAGCTAGAATATCTCTGCAGTCAGTTAAATGAGATGTGGGCCGTATGAAGGAACCCACTAGCCTCAGGTAGAATACATGCTCTGCAGGAGGCTTCCATTGCTTACAACATAGCTCTCTCAGTGTTAAGGATATCCTCAGCACTACCATGTCCCACCTGACCAGTGTGGGATTTCAGTGATTATAACTGTGAGTCACTGCATTAACATCATGTCTTGCTTTGCATTTGCGTTTGATTTCAGAGGGTACTCGTTATATATTCACACAACACGAGTGTTATATTGCTTATATTGCGGTTTCACCCGTGGGGGATGACACGAGGATCATTCATCTTGTATATCGAGTGGTAAAGATACATTCCTCTGTAGGGAAGGGCTATTATCAGTTAGCCCACCAATTATATTGGCGTTTTGGCATCACTGTATATGTGTATATCTTCATACTTGCAGATAGTTAACCAAGATGTGGTCCGAATCAGGAACCCACTAGCTTGAGATAGCATTCTTTATATCTGTAACACCAGAAAGCAATGGTTTACTATGCCAAAAATACCACCATCTATGCAGTACATGTTATGAGGGGTTGTACTGCATATAGGCATTAAGTAACCTATACAATTGACGTATATATATATATATACGTGGCAATTAATAAATATATAAATATATATTGCATATCAAGGAAGGAAAGTGATGCAAGTTTATAGTCGCACACAGTGAACAGATATTCTTAGTCAAATCTATCACATGAAATCAACATATTATAATACAAGAATGATTTCTCTAGACACAGTAGTCTAGATATACTTGACAGTTTAGCACGGCAAGCGCTATTATTTAGGTTATAATGGAATTTTCCGTTTTCTACATAATTCAAACAATTTGTTATTTTAATACTAGAGGAGGTGAGTGCATCACATGGGATCTTTCTCTCCTACAATACCCATATTCTCTATCATCCCAGATAGCACCACTCCAGAAAGTTCAACTTGCTCGCTGAGCAGGGCCATTCTCCTCTTCCCTGTTTTACCTGTGTGTGTTCAATAAAGCTGCTCTGTTCAAACCCGGGATCTGACGTCATTGGGCTGCTTGCTGTCGCACCGGATTCTCTCCTTCACTTCTCCATTCTCCCCTTCCCCCTCCCTATTAAATTACTTATGTACAGATGCAGCGGCCATTATGAGAACAAATCACGGAGCCGTTTTCGTGTGCGCTGCTGTACTCCACGCGGCATTAACGCGGCCAATCAGTGTTTAACACTAAAATGCCATTTTCTGCACTCGCGTCTAAAGGCGGGAAGGGGCGGGAAGGTTGGAAGAAATCACGCGCCATGGGTATTCCGAGGTATACAACGCGTGAAGTGTTCGAATAACGGCCACTGCATCTGCATATAATAGCCAATATATTGGTATACTAACAAAGCACTAGTATATTAGCAAAGACAGGGCTAATGCCAGTATGGACTATGTGATAAATTCTTTGAAGTATTTCTGCCATTCATCCCGTTCCAAAAAATATCGTAACTTGATTTACAGTATGGCAATTTTTACCTAAAAATGTGATACTATGCCTGTTTTTTCTCGGATCCAATGGTTTTAACGGATCCAATAAAAATGTGTTTTAGATTTGATGGTGCAATGTTGATGAGCACGATAAAAATAAGGTACTTTTTGTCGCATTTTTAGGTTAACGCAACTTGATGTATCCAGCCCTACTTTATATATGTTATTTAAATAAAATATGAAACAGAACAGAAAAAAGAAGCACAGAATAACAGCAGGTATCTTGCCACAGGTCCACGTCGCTCCAATCAAGGGGAAGATTAAAAGATCGAACGGCACTCCACTGGGCTTAAAAAATAGCAAATGTATTATATAGCAAATATATCATTTACTGGAGTCTACAGCTGTGAAACTAGGACAAAAACCAGTGCAACGGAATTGTACCAGATTTATCAAGGAAAACTCTGATTGCTTTCAATAACATTCCTTTTCTTTACAAAATATCATGACATTTGGTCCCAGTTTTGCAGCTGTCAGACTTTAGTAAATAGACATCTACAAATCTGAATATGCATTTATAATCTTAGCCTAGAAAAAGAAGCTGATAACCGGTGAGGACTCTTTAGGGCACATGGGCCTACGGTAGAAACGTCAAATTCCGTTAAAATCGAGTTAATATCACCATAGTTAGAAAAAATTATCACTTCTTATTACCACAATTATATGACCGAAGTCATCGAGATTAGGGTAATAATTTACTGGGTCTGATATTTTACTTGACACGATGTGGGAATTAACCGTTAATAATGCATTAATTCCTGCATTACTAATATTTTTACCATAGGGTTGTGTAATATAAATTATTACAGAACCCCATGGTAGAAATAACATTAACACCTTTGATGCCTGTTAATATTAAACTACATTAACTAGTCCCTTGGTCTAGGATATTTAGCCGTCGTCTTCCCACCACTGGCATTCAGCCCCCGACGATCAGCCTCCGGGATATTTAACCACTGGCTGTTTCACTGCAAAAGGTAAGCACATAACTTTATCCCTTAACCTAATACCCCTAAACTTACCCATTACCCTGAAACCCCTAAACTTAACACCTAACTTTATCCCTTACTCTAAACCCCTAATTGGACCCCTTAACCTAAAACCCTTAATTGGACTTGTTACCCTAACCCCTAACCTTATCCCTTACTCTAAAAAGCTTAACCCTTTCCCTAAAACCAGCAAAGTTAACCTCTAATGTTAATAAACGCGCACTTACCTTAGCGGTGGTAGCTAAATGACTGCGGCGAGATGTCCCATTCTGCCACCCTTTGGCTACCTTAGTGGCTACAGTAGTTAACCAGTGTTATGAAATGTTTTACTAGCCACTAAGGTAAACAAAGGGTTTATTTCTATCACCACCCTACCCAGGTCAACTACCCCCATCATTCACCCACCTTTGTTGGCAAAATCAATGATATTATAGTGTGGGAAAACACATGGTGCATGAGCTAACCTGATTGGTTCATGTACCATGTGATATGATGACAGGTTTGCTGCGACGGCCCAGGCCACTATATAAGGCCTCAGCCCCCACAAAAGAGGGGAGGTTAGTCAGTACATAGCAATGCCTTACTAGCAACTAAGGTAGCCAAAGGGGGAAGGTAGTGTAGTTTAAGTGTTATATTAAGACCTGTATAGCCTTTAGTGGTCAGCTAGTCATGGAAACCCTGGGCTAGCTGACCACTTGGGCTACTAAGTTGTTAATATGTACTGTAATGTGTTTTATTTGTATCACTTATTCCATATTGGTTTAGGATATCTTGCCTATGTATATAATGACCAATATATTGCCGACTTTATACATAATCGAGATAGGGCTAACGCCAGCCTGGATTATTTGATAAAAGAATGCAGTATTTTTTTGTGCTAACACGGTTCCGTTAAATATCGGGACTTGATGTATGGCATCAACATGACTACATTTGCGGTATTTTGACATCGGTAAAAAATGCGTTATTTTTAGAGGTAGAACGTTGATGACTTCCGCCATTAAAATAATGAATTTTGGGGGTGATAGTACCACATTTTTTCATTCTAGAAGGTTGATGCATCGAGGCCTTAGAGCCCTATGAGCTAAGATTTTATTTTCTCTGTCAAACTAGAGATGGGCAAACTTTTCGACAAAGTTCGAGTTCACCACACAATCGGCATACCAGTTATTTTCCCCCGTTCATGCAAACTTAGGCGTGAGAACTTTCATCTTTGCGGCTGCAGCTTATTGCGGGAAAACGTGTGGTTTAAAAAAAAAAAAAAAATCCTTCGCACCAAACCAAAGACCTCACAGTTGCATATTTGTGAAGATTGACCAAAGTTTGTGCGAATATTTTTGGGTCAATTGTGCCCCTTTCTAGTCAAAACTTCAGTGCTTAAAAGTAATATAAAACCACCAAAAACTTGCACTGGAGATTTGATAATTCATACATAGAACGCATCATTTATTGTTTTATATGATGGCACATCACTTGTGTGTTCAAAATCTTATTAATACAATTTAAATTAAAAGATAATTAATTGTATTTTTCTTATTTATAACTAGCATTAGTAAATATAAATTATTTGTGTAAAATTATTTATAATAACCATACTGTGAAAATAATAAATTTTAGTAACCTATGTAATTAAACGTTTGTGCTGCGTCAAATTAACTTTTGGGGTGATTAATTCTGCGCTAGCACTATTAACAATATTTTTACGGATTACCCCAAATTGGACTGGAGAACAATTTTGATGCCTTTTCACCTTTTATTGCCGCACAGAAACATAATTTTTTATTTCTGTGTACCAAAATCATTTTTGGTGCTGCTGGCGCAGATGGAGCTATTTCAGGTTACATAGTTACTGTACATACTTACATAGTAGATGAGGTTTTAAAAAGATATATGTCCATCAAGTTCAACCTATGCTAAATTTAGACGACAGATACTTACCCTATATTTGTATTTACATTATATTGATCCTGAAGAAGGCAAACAAACCCCCCCTGTGATATACAGTATTATCCAATGATATCTTAGAAGGGGAAAAATACATTCCTTCCTGACTCCAAATATTGGCAATGAGATTACTCCCTGGATCAATAACTTGCACATGTCTACTTTTTTGGTATATCCCTGTATACCTCTCCCGCCTTAAACCTTACTCACTGACTGCCCCACACCTCTGGAATGCCCTTCCCCTCAATACCCAACTAGCACTCTCTCTATCCACCTTTAAGACACACTAGCTTAAAGAAGCATATGAATAGCACCGTGGATAATACTAGACACATGATACATAAGGCTTGGCCCCTTGCAGACGCACTTACCAGAATTCCCTCCTACTGTCTCTGTATGTTCTTCCTACCTACCAATTCGATTGTAAGCTCGTTGGAGCAGAGACTCCTCTTCCGAAATGTTACTTTTATGTTTAAAGCACTTATTCCATGATCTGTTATTTGTATTATTTGTTATTTATATGATTATCATGTGTATTACTACTGTGAAGCGCTATGTACACTAATGGCGCTATATAAATAAAGACATACATACATACATTCATACATACCTTTCCTTTCTAAAAATATGTCCAACCTTTTTTTGAAGATACAGTATCTATTGTATCTGCCATCACAGATGTTGGCTCTTCTTAGGACTATTTGTAGTCCCACAATGTCTTTTTTATGAAGTGGTGCCAAAAACTGTACTCCATATTCAAGGTGTTGCCTTACTAATAATCATCATCATCCTCATCACTTTTTTTGGCGTAAAAACATGTCTCCACTTAAGGGGGCATTGGAATACTTTACAGTTAAACAAATTTAAATGATATACAATTGTTTTGTGAGACAGGAAAAGCCAGACCTTGAGCTTGCAAGATTTTAAAGGTCATCACGGCCAACTTGAACTGAACCTGGACAATCACTGGAAGCCAATGCAGATCGCGTAGCATGGAAGTGATATGCTCAAAGTGAGAAGCATGCCTCAGCATCCGAGCTGCAGCATTCTGCACAAGCTGGAGCCTCTGCATCAGAAACACCAATAGTCTTGCATATAAGTCATTCCCGTAGTCCAACCACATAGACACGAAGGCATGGACCAGTGACTCGAGGTCCATAGATGACAAGAGTGGACGCAAACTCCGCTTATTTAATGCAAGATAAGATCGTGTTTGTCTTTGCAGCTACTGCATAACATTAGGCACTATTGCTAAGCCTGCTGTCTACAAGCACTCCTAAATCCTTCTCCATTAAGGATTTTTCCCCATTTCATTTGTAAGTTGCCGGTTTATTCTTGTTTTCCAAATGCTTAACCTTACATTTATCTGTATTAAACCTCATCTGCCATTTACCTGCCAAGGTTTCCACTCTCTCCAAGTCCGTCTGGAGAGAAATGACATCCTGCTCTGATTCTACTACTTTACACAAGCTGTTGCCGTCATTCAACAAAGAAACATGAATGGAGGCATTAGGGACCAAAGGCAATAAGCATTTATTAATGTTTTAGAAGAAGACAATCATTTACATAAGTAGGATGACAAAAGCAATAACCACTTTTTATTTCAGTTGGTACTGTATGCTCCCTTAGCCCTTTTTCTGTGTTGTTGGCCTCCTGATCACAAAAGGGTTAACAAAGTGCTTGTGTAACTAGTACAATCCATGCACAGCAGAGTCTTCTGAACTCTCACAGAAAAAGGCAGGGCACATACATAGCTGCAGGGGATTTGAAGGCACATGATCACAGTCAACTCGTGATCAACAGTGCTGAAGAATGAAGCTGAGGAGTAAGCGTGGATCTGCTTGGTATTTCTCTTTTCTATTTCTGACTAGTGTCTGCCTGACGTTTTTCCCAACTTGCCATGGCTTCCCCCAGACTGGAGACCTTCTGCTGCCCTAACAGGGACCCAGCAACCCAGCTAGTGCTGGACTTTCAGCCTCAGATTTTTGGCTCCTTATGCATTGGCAGTGGCTTGGTGAGCCTGTTGCTGGCCATTGTACAGCTCCTGCCTAAAACTAAGCAAGGCTACAGGAAACAGGGGAGAACCAACCTGCCTAAACCTTCATCATCCAGGATCCTCCTTCTAGTCATTGTCTGTGACCTGCTGGGATGCTTAGGTAAGGAGTTCCCATTCATGTTACTCTAAACCTGCAGATGTAGCAGGACTTATTGTCTCCGGCACCAGGGCAAGCTGTGTGACCATCACCGCAGCTGCATGGGCCCCCCGCAGTGATCTTGTGGCAGCACTATCTCCAGAGCCATGGATTTTTGCTTTCTCACCTGCGGGTCTGGAGACAGTGAGCCTTGCTTCATCTGTATACAGGTACATTGTTAATGTTTTCTGTAAGCAAGCTGTCCTCACTATTCTGGAGAAGAATGTAGTACCATTCATGTAAATTGAGGTGAACTCTACTCCTGTATGTGAAAAACATTTAGTGTAGGGGCTTTAGGCTGCGTCCACGCTGCTGCTGACTGCGCTTGGCGCACGCTCACACGGCGCACGCTCTCATGAGCATGCACGTACGCTCATGGGGGCTGGGTGCTTGCCGAGACAAATTAAATTGACTTTCAGGCGTGCTGAGGGTCACATGACCCCATCAGCCAATCAGCGCTGGTCAGTGTTCTGGCCACGCCCCAAAATCTTGATAAAGCTGCAGCCTCCCTAATTTTGGGGGATTCCCGCCCCGCCCTCCGATCGCCCCCCAGAATTAAAATCGAGGGAGGTGGGACTCCAATCCTGAATCGTGCTATTCTCAATATATTCCTTTTATTTTGGTGGCAAGATGGTGGCCCCTCTTCCAATAGAAAGTTGTGACGTTATGCCCAATGGTATTGTGACTTCCACCGGACTGAGGCTGGCCTATTGGCCATTTTGATTACTCCAAAGGGAATAAAGAAAATCAAAAGGTCCTGTTCTCGGGAAGGTAGGTGGGTCCCTGGAGTTGAGAATATTGTGGTTCAGACAACTCCAGCAGCTCCAATGTTGAGTACAAATAAAGCACATTGAAACCCGCACCCAAAAAATCAAGCAGGTGGGATTGCTGCGTTTAATAGCTACCTTAACAAAATGTAGTTGACAATGAAGTGTGGAGACTTATAGGTAAGACGCTGCAACTGCTGGTCCCTTCTTTGCACTACTCTTTTAGGTTGTTAATAGCCATTTAAGTGAATAGCCATTCAAGCTGAATCTGCTTTAGGCCTTTAGCTGAAAGGAAACATAAGAAAATGTATTGAAATGAGGAGAAACAATTAACCTTAGCCACAGCCTGAGCTCTAGGCAATAGTTTAGATTCCTTATGATTTAATCCGACTCTGCCTATTGTCTTTATGAAGTGAATTGAGTCCTTTCACATAAAGCTAGATATACTGTATTGGCCACTTTGTGAGGGAGATCCCATCAACTCGAGTTTCACCCTATATGACTGTATATGTTTAAGCATCCAATACTGTTGGGGTTTCTAGGGAAGGATGTGCCACTTTCACGTCAGCATAAGCCTGCTAAAAACGGTGATATTTTATTTGTCTTACTTAAACATATTGGGCCTTATTTTATATACGCTGAAGCGGCTCTTTTTTCCGGCTGAAAATATCCATTGAAGTAAATTGGGATTTTTGGTCAAAAATGCCCTAATGGCCAATTTGGCGTTTAAGAGTTACCTTCGTTGAGTTTCCAGTTTTTTGTCACATAAGCTTTTTCATTTCAGCCCCAAGGTAATGGGATTGCCAGCAACACACAATCCAGGGGCGGTCACACATAATTCCCATGCACAAATAGAAATGTAACTTGAACAACTTATCTTGTATTTAGCTCCCTTACAAATATTGAGTTACCATTGAAGGGAGTATTTATATTGTTTGCTTCACGTGAAAACCTGCACGCTTCCTGCTCTTATTATTTTTATGTTAAATGTTTTTCTTTTGCAAGTTTGATCAGTTTTTATTCTTTTATTGAAGGCTCTCTTTGAAATGTATTCCTATCTATGCTTAGAATTGTAATATATTATACATCTTTATAATAGTATCTGTAGTGCTTAATCACTATACTAAAACAAATGTGCACTTGTGTGATAAAGCTCAGTATCACTACTTTTTCGAGCATTTTAATAAAACAAATGTTTTATAAAGTCATATGTCACTAATCACTAGCCACTAGTTCCTGAGCACTTTAGAGCAGCAGTTTGCTGGGTCTTGTTTAAGTACCAAGGTTCATGCAGACAGCTAACAGCCATATTAGCCCAGGAGCAGGATACAGTCTTTAGCAAGTTTTAATGCCTTTCAGTGGACTAATGTGCTTCTTTCTTTCATACCGTGGAGAAGAGGAAGATAACTACATGCACGATGAACTCTAGTATTGGGTCAATAGTGAATTATCTCAGTGTCAAAATGTTTGTGGTCATAGATAGGGTTGCCAGGTGACTTCTCCAAAAATACTGGAAGCATGGAGAAAGGTGCAACGCAATCGAGACACACACACATCACATCTCTCCACTCCATGCTGTTTCCTCCTCTCCTTGGCCCCAACCTCTGTGCTCCTGACACCTCCTCCTGATTGGTTGCATTACCCAGCAGCAGCCAATCAAGATGGAAGAAGCTGCCACGCCCCCTATCAACATCATTGCTCTCTCCCTGCTCGGGGAAATCCCGTGGGTCCCAAGACGGTCAGGTGAATATGTCCAGAGAGGTAATACACATACTGCACATGTACAGTATTACCTCTAATTTTTGTACTGGACAGAGTGTCCAAATACAGGACAATCCGGTTCAATATTGGACAACTGGCAACCCTAGTCATAGAGTGAGAGTGATAGTGTGAGAGAGTGTAGAAACTCCTCCGGTGGGAGGCAAGGCAAAGCACAGCCGGAGAAAAAAATGCCGGGGGACTGATGTAAGCTAGAACATCTTTATTGGCACAGTATACTGACGGGTCCTCTAACGCGTTTCAGCCTACTGGCCTTTATCGAAGAGTGATCCGTCAGTATACTGTGCCAATAAAGATGTTCTAGCTTACATCAGTCCCCCGGCATTTTTTTCTCCGGCTGTGCTTTGCCTTGCCTCCCACCGGAGGAGTTTCTACATTCCTGTCTATCACAGAGCACGCCGGGCTGTTGATTCAGAACTCGCTTCACCGGAGCTCGCAACCCCCGCCGGTCACGTGACCACCCGCTGTGAAGGATCGCACACAGCAGGGTAGGCGGCAGAAGAGTGGATCAAAGGGCCGCCTTCAAACGGAGATCCCAGCTGATATCCGCCGAGCTGTGACCAGAGGAGTACTGGAGGAAGGAGCGGCGAGAGGATCGTGGAGCACACGGCGCTACACATGTCTATGTGAGTTTCTTTTTATCTTTAGTCTATCTGGAGCTCACTCTGAGCCAACTGCTGGAAAAGATTTATCACTAGTGTGTAGTTTGCCTGACCCCCATCCCCAGTCATACAGCGAGAAGGCTCAACAGTGTTCATTGCTTCTGAGCGCCTGAGGGGTTAACTGTTGTTCACCCATATATACCATAGTGTGAGAGAGAGTGAGAGAGAGAGAGAGAGAGAGAGAGTGAGAGTCAGAGAGACAGACAGACAGTTGAGTTATTATCCATGAAATTAGGAGTGGCTCTGATTCCCGAATTTAAGATTAAGAACTGCCCATATGGATTGTAATATTGTATTTTCTACCCACCAACACACACCCTGCCAATCATCAATTCAATTAAGCTTTACGAAGTGCCGCAATATTTTCTGGTGGTAGCTTGCCTAGTGGAAAGGAACAAAATACATTACATTTGACTTTGAAAAGAAATCAGCCCTTAAAGATTACAACATGTGGAGTGAAGCTATTTTGTAAGCCTTACCACATCTCCTTTCTTGTTGCTCCTTTCACAATAGATAACTTTTTTTAAATATGATATCTTGTTCGCCGCCCTCTTGTCATTCAAACATCTTACTGTAAGTCGCCCATCTGTCCCTCCACTTTCATGGCAATTGGAGAGCCATCAAAGAATAAAACATGAATTATTTATCTGCTATTCTGTTCAATGAACAGGATGGAGGTCTCTATAGTCATGGGATCATTGTAGAAATGATCATGACAAGTCAGGTGATCAGTAAAGAATTAATCCTCGAAAAAATTCCTGACACACAAATGCCCTTTATCACAACGCAGAGAAGCCTGTGCTAGAGAACATTTAAATCATATTTATTTAAATGGAGCTGATCGCTTCTCAAGCACTGGGGAAGTAGTTTCAAAGCATATTGAATAGTGGCAAAAGCTTTATGGCAACATTAATGATTTAGCTCAAATATGACGAAAGGTAACCAATGCAGACATGAGTCTACTACTCATGCATAACTGTACCCCTGGTGTTCATCATCAAATCACATCACAAACACTGTTTTGATGGAGGAAAGCCAACATTTGTGACATGGTTCTTGGTTTCTGTCCTGGTTTAGTTAGAAACCAAATTGGTTGTTCTTAAAGGAGACCGAAGTGGTCTATTGTTAGTTTGAGTGTTGTGTGCCAATGTATGCCAGACTTTATAACTAGATAGTTCTGCTTGTGGGTCCTTTTCTAATCAATGTCTCCAAGTATAGGAAGTCCCTCTAACTAAAGAACATTAATGCAGCATGTAATTTTCATATTCAACATTAACATTTACTACTGCATAAAACAAAGGGGGGGGGGGGGGGTGTTACCATTAGGGACTATTCTATGTCACTTTTAAACTTTATTTTTTTATATTATAGTGTGCTGTGCAATGCATGCAGACATATTTTAACAGTACACACAAAACCCCAGCAAGCTCTTTTTGGGAACACCTGAGCCCCCACAAAATATATATGTATATAAGTGTCAAAAAGGAGAGCTATTGAGCGTGGCATATGTATACAACAAACGACAGAGAAGCCCAATGCTACATCCAATATGACAAAAATACAAATCCTAATAGAGGTATATTGGTATTTTATCTGGTAGTGTTAGGACTTGCGAACAGGTGTCTGCCTTGTCATGGCTCGCAAGCTTACAATGCTTTGGCCAAAGGGTTAAATTAAATGACCCTTTTTCAAGAGAATATATAAGTATTTTACTGTGTATTTTTGTCATATTGGATGTAGCATTGGGCTTCTCTGTCGTTTGTTGTCTATTTTAACAGTAAACAGACCAGTGTGTTTAGAAAACACAAGGAGAAAGTTGCCTGTTTGCTACGTCATTAATCATATGTAATGGTGTTTCCCCCACCAAATCGCAGATAGGGGCCATTACAGGGTGTGTGGTGCATATACCTGCAGGCAACAGGAAGGCTGTCGTCCGCCGATGGTAGTGGGGACACAGGAACAGGCTTCTGGGGTTTATACCCCACATATTTACTTTGCAGTGTAGCGCCTCCATCTGCCGTGGACTCCAGGAACTGAAGGTGATCTCCCACGGTAGAACTATTACCTCTCCATGTAGTAAGGTCACGTACCAGGTAGGAGGTATATTGCAAACAGGAACGGGTTTATTACTACACTCTGTCTTCTGCCGGATACAGTGTCAGTATTCACTGGAAGATGGTTCCTGGACCGCCACTACTGGCCAAGGGAACCCGCAGCCATCCTAGCTCTTCCCCACCTCCCTAGCAGAGGCAGAGGTATGGTCCACACTCACTCTCCCCTGGAGGGAAGAGCACATGGGAAGGCCCCAATCTCAGGCTCCCAGTTGTGTGACCTGCGTTCCTCAGAGGGGAAGGAACAACTTCTAACTTTAGGATGGTCCTGCCCTTAAGTACAGCCAGAAGGCAGGCACCCCATTGTCCCAGCTACAACAGGTTGTACCACCCCCTGCTGTCATTCAAGTGCAGTACCAAAGGTGAGGGGGAAAACCCCATACCAACTACTGGCAACCTGATAGTACCAGGATTTACTGCCAGCCCATTGGTTAGAATAGTAGACAAGGGGTACCCCGCTACACATGTACTTGCTAACAAATAAATAAAAAGAGTAAGTGGTCATTGCAGAAGCAAAACTTGAAAAGTAGGAGTTGTATAGGTTTTGAGTTGGTATATATGTAGCCCCCTTTTCCCGAAACTAAGGGAAACGACATGTGCTGTCTTTACCTGTGGCTCACAGAAAGCCAAAGCCTCCGCCGCTGGGAGCATGGGGTGAGCTGTCTATCTGGATACAGTGCTCCCACCTGGGAGGGATCCTAGCACTGCAGGATAACCCCACACAGGAACCAATACATCAATGAGAAATACGCACACCCACAGGTATAGTATAATAGTTTACTAAACCGCTAATAATAACAACGCTATACACAAAATGCTGGGGTGCCCTGGGCACCTAACCGCCCGGTGTCCACAGAGCAATGCCCACCCAAAGTGTGTGGAATAGTGCTACCCCCTGTGTAAGACCTGGTCTTAGGCCAGACAAGGACAATCTGGAGATGGAAGGATCCACAGGACCGCACTGCGAGCCCATGACGTGGGGTCTACCGGATCCTCTCTTTCTCCTCGCCAGAGGCATCCACTTCTTGAGAGATCTCCAGCTGGATTGTCTCCCTTAATGTCTATAGTGTACAGTATTACCCCTTTGTGTACCGGGGGCTATGGCACTAGAGGGGCACAGACCCGCACTTGTGATAACGTGACTGCTTCTCCCGACGTGTGCCCAAAGGGAGCACAGAACGTGATCTCCCCTCGGAAAACAAGCAGAATTATTATGATGTAGCTACTATATCATGGGACCCCTGGAGTCCCCAACCCTCCTTGTAAGGAGAACAGAAAAATATTTATAGTATAATATTTACATTTCCTAGAAACTTTCTTGAGGGTAACAACCCTTAAGACATGGGTGAGCAACGTTTTTCCCCTGTGACCCCTGCCTGCTCGGCTCCGGCGTCAAATGACGCAGTGGGGTCATGTGACGTCGCATTGCCAGGGCAATGCGATGTCACGTGACCCCGCGGCATCATTTGACACCGGGGTACCATGGCATCGCCGAAGACAAGGTAGGAGAAAGTTACAGGGGCCTCACGCGGCCCCCCGGCATTTAATTTAAATGCCTTGGGGAGAGCGCGGGACCTCTGCAACCGCCACACCCCCCCATGGAAAATCTCATGCCCCCCAGTTTGCACACCCCTGCCTTAAGACACACATTTTCAGAAATGCTTGTTTTGCCAGGACATTTTCAAATATACAGTATCCTTGTGAAGACTATACATGGATTTGCATCAGCTGGAGTGTAAGGTCCTCAGGCAGGAACTAAACCCATAAGCTGGTGTATTTGTGACCAACAATTAAACTACTAGACCATTCCTCCTCTTCCCCACATAGAGATGTAGCACCCGTCAATATTGGAGCGATATTTAATGCAGTCCCACTGAATCAAATGGCAATGCGTGTGCAATATTTTCTTAATGCACACAATGTTTATCATGTTATTTGTGAGCTCCTAACGCAGGTGTACTAGTGCCTGTTACATCTGTGGGAGGACTTGAGCTATCCCAGTTGGTTATTTAATTTACCTGTACCTGCTGTCTCACCACTTTCAGAAAATAAAAACTCCGACCAACGATGCGCCATTCTATAAGGATAAAATCACACATTTCCTAACTCATTGATTGACAGCCGTTTTCAAAATAGGGAGGCTGTGACAGGGAGAAAGTCCAGCAATGATCTGGTTAATCACAGCTTTGAAAAGGCTGGGTTAATTTACCAGGCCCCAGCTGCCTTGTTAAGGGGCTTGAGAAACACAGACTCTTGGCTTGTGCAGGGCTCTTCCTGACCGAACCAGAGAAAGACACGATGAAACTAGGAAGTGAGAGAGCCTGCAATAAGGCCTGTTTATATTGGAACTCTTTGCTCTTCTGTATCATAGACTTGATAAACCCTTGCTGGGGAAAAGGTGAAGCCTTTATCAAGGACTTTTGTTTTTGTTAACCCTTTATACATGGCCACCAACAGAAATCATGGGGCCCAGGACAAATGAAAGGAGCAGGCAAACCCATAGCGCACCTACCGCAAAAAAATATTTTTTAGTGCACAACTTTTACTTCTTATTGTAATACGGAAAAAAACATTACAATACAATCTGTTTATTTTTATATTTTCAACAAAAGACAGGTGACTGCCTGGGTGGATGGGTGACTGACTGCCTGGGTGGGTGGGTGACTGACTGCCTGGGTGGGTGGGTGACTGACTGCCTGGCTGGGTGGGTGACTGACTGCCTGCCATAGGGTGGGTGACTGACTGCCTTGACTGACTGCCTGGGTGTGTGTGTGACTGACTGACTGCCTGCCATAGGGTGGGTGACTGACTGACTGGGATGGGTGGGTTGACTGCCTGGGTGGGTTGACTGCCTGCCTTTGGGTGGGTGACTGACTGCCTTGACTGACTGCCTGGGTGGGTGACTGGCTACCTGGGTGGGTGGGTGACTGACTGCCTGGGTGGGTGAGTGAGTGACTGGGTAGGTGAGTGGGTGGGTGGAGGAGTTGAGTGGGTGGGTTCCTGGGTGGGTGACTGACCACTGATTGGGTGGGTGCTGCTTCTTTGCCTGCCAAACTCGAGGTAGGCTCGGGGGGGGCACTTGGGGGGGAGTGGGGGGTGAGACTTGTGGGCTAATTCCGTGGCTGCTGCTTCCCGGGGCAGGAGGCAGGCGTGTGGAGAAAGATGGGTTGGCGGCGCACGGGGGAATCTGGGTTGGTGGGCGCGTGGGGGTAGCTGGGTTGGCCGGCGCGAGCTCGCAACGACGCTTCCCCTCCGTCCCACATTGGGAGCGGGGGGGGGGGCGGAAGTGGGCTTACAGGCAGCAGGCCGGACACCCTGCTTCCCTGCGCATGCGCCCCGAGACCTCGGCTCTGGGCATGCGCACGGGGAATCATCTGCAGTTTTTTTTTTTTTTTAATATAACGGGCACGGCTGCGCAGGGGGCCCGGGCGGCAGGGCTTCCTGTTTCACAGGGACCGGGACGCCAACCCTGGCAGAACCCCCCTGTTGGCGGCCCTGCCTTTATATGCTGAAGAAAAAAACCTGTTATTTTTGTTCCATGTTTTTGCTGGCTGAAATAAAAAGCCTATACTCAGAACACCCACGTGTCGTTGTGTTGTCCCTGCAACAGATGCTTTATTGAAGGTAAATATGTGTGGTTGTAATATTGGAGTTGTGTTATTTCACAAGACTCCCCACCCATTGCAAGCTTTAAAATTATAGCAAACACGTGGAGTAACCTGATTGCGTTCACTGTGCTGTTCCGTAATTGAAATATAAAAGTTAAAGTCCTGGGTACTGTCTAATGCAGGAGTGAGCAAACTTTTTCGGCCAAGCCCCCCTTTTTATCCATGAAATTTCTCGGGCCCCCCCTGCCTGATGTAATCAAAATCACATTAAAAAAACCTTTATTAAACGGTATACAATGTAAATACAAATATGTCTAAGGCCACGCGTGGGCGACCAGGCCATTGATTTGTTCAGGCGACAGCCCCTGAAAAATCAAATATTGCCGGCTTCAAAAAATTGCGTCACCACGTCACGCTTCCTATAAGCTCACGAGGCGGCGGCGACAATGCATTTGTTTTCGGGTGATGTCGCGTCTCCGGCACTATAAGCGCAGCCTAAATACTTACATACTTCAACAGCTCGCTCTTGCAAAATTAGGCTGCGTTCACGCTGCTGCGGAGAGCGGTGACATCACCAACTCTTGAAGCATGAGCACAGGGTGTCCTGCATAATTTTGCAAGCACGAGCGGGGAAGTGTTTACACTTTTTTTTTTATTATTTCTGTACATTCATAATATGATTGATATAGTGGCAGCCTACCCTTTCACTTGCAGAGGATCGCAGCGAAGCAGGTTGCCAGCGGAGGAGAGCAGAAACACAGCGCTATTGTAGGGCAGACACCGGAAGGAGGGCACAACCAACAGACACAGCACACACACACACACACACACAATCACAACACACAGTCACAACACACAGTCACAACACACACAACCAACACTCACATAATCACAACCAACGCACACAACACTCAATCACAACACCCACACACACTCAGACAGACAACCAACAGGCACAGCACACACGCACACACCACACACTCAATCACAACACACACACACACACTGCAGTATATACATATACATATACATACATACACATATATAAACATATATATATATACACACACACACACACACACACACATATATACACACACACACATATACACACACACATATACATATATATATATATATACTCACACACACACACACACACATAAATATACACACACACACATACACACACATATATACACACACACACACACACACACACATACACACACATATACATACACACACACAAACACACACACACACATATACATATATACACACACACACACACACACACACCAACATCAAGCACACCACAATATATAATACACCACACACACACACACACATATACAACACACCCACACACACACCCACACACCCATATATATCTTTATAACACATAGATACACACACCTATATAATACACACATCACACACACATATAACATATCCACACACACAACACAGACCACACACACACACACACCACACACACACACACACACACACCACACACACCCTACACACACACACATATATATACACCACACACCACACATACCTACAATATATATTACTATACACACACATATACATATATAAACACAACACACATATATATTATATATATATATAGTGCTCTATATATTGATTATATATATACACACAGCACACACACACACACACACACACCTGGAGGGAGGGAGTAACTAAGCCTGTTCAGGTCCCCCCATGTGCTGCAGAAAACGGGCAGGTAACAGACAGGAGGAGGAGGGCTTGTCTGTGTGCAGGGAAGGCCCCGCAGCAAGGCCCCACCCCCTCTGCAGGCAGACACAGCAGAGAACTGGAAGCAGCCTCTGCACGGAGCTTCTGGCCGCCTGTGCACAGCTCTGCCCGCCCCCAGGTTTCCCCGCACGCAGCCTGCGCCCCCCCACATAATCTTGCGCCCCCCAGTTTGCGCACTGCTGGTCTAATGGATATATAGTGCAATCCTCTTCAAGAAGGTGTTTCCAAACCTCTTGTAACCTGAAGACACATCTGTCTGTTAATTGCAACATAGTTGCTGGTTTCTTTACCTCAACATTGTGTGCATTTTTCACTTGGATTCATATGCTGATTTAATAACTTTGTACAGGCAGTCCTAAGTTATCCAACGGAATCCGTTCTGGAAGTAGCGTTGGATAGTGTATCCGTTGTAAAGTGAGTCCCATGTTAATCAGTGGCTGTGAGCGTTGGATAACGTTGAAAAACGGCCCTTAGGGTTGCATTGTAAAGCGTTGGATATGCCATTCGTTGTAAAGTGAAACGTCGGATAACGAGGACTACCTGTATAGCAATTATCACACAGTTGCTGGTTCTTTCGACTCATTGTTTAACAGTTGCATTTTTCAACATTAAAAAAAGGGTACTGTACTATTGTGGTATTTTTGTGTGCTTTTCTGCCCCATCTTTAAAAAAAAAGTATCTTGGATCTGCTGAATTAACAGATTCATTTCTATGTTGTATTTAAGGTGTGATTAAAAATTTTTTTATAAATATATCTCGTTATCTAGGCATAATAATCAGATCAACAGTATGGATGGCGTCCCCAAGTTTCATTGGGAATATATCCATCCTGAACACAACAGATGTTTGGCCCATTGCCTTTTGTGTTGGAAGTGCGGTATGTATCGCTCCTTTCTATTTTCATTATCATTCCTTAAATGTTTACTTCCAAAGATCTCGATTGTTTGCCACAGTGGAATTTGTAATATTCAATTAGAATAGAAGAGCACTTATGAATTTATAATGTTTTAGTTGTATGTAACACAGACAACTTACTTGTATTATACCTGTAAAAAAATATTAGAGTGAATCGTCACTTGATATGATAAATTCTAACTCCAGATCACGTTGTCGTAGATTCAGGCTAATCTTTCTTCATATTTTATTCATTAATATATTGTGCCCAATTGCTTTCTACCTAAATACTGGGATTCCAAATGGTAGAGATGGTTGAATAATTTTTTTTTTTTGGCGGATTTGAATCAGCCTCAGATCATCTGGTTCCTTTGATCCGCAGAGGAATGTGCATTTTTTTTTTGATAGGCAAATTATAATTTAGAGTGCGTTCCAATTTTATTAGCAGTCACCAGTTGGATATATACAGCTGAACCCCGTTATAATGCGGTGCTTGGGGGCCACAGAATGAGACCGTGATGTAACCGGGATCGCAATATTTGTTTTTAAAAAAATGGCCGCGAGATCACAGATTCCGCGTCCGCCAGAGGGGGTCCGGCACCGCAGCGGCAGCTACCCCCCCCCCCATGCAGCACTACCTGCAGTAGCTGAGGAGGCGGGGCCTGGAGACAGAGCCCGCGGGAGGACAGACTGATTGCGTGTAGTCCGCAGTTCATCCGGACCAACCTTGTAACTTCGTAGAAGGCATCCGAGGTACATGGAATGAAACACAAAGATATTACATAGTGTATACTGCTGTAAATATAGGACAAACCAACATGTAACACTAATGGACAACACTGACTGACAAAAAACTAAAAAATTCAAACACTTAACATACCCACACAAGCCTGTAAACACAATATACGCTAATTTATTCAAATATAAAATGGACACAAAATATCCATAAAAGGAAGAAGGTTCTCTGTTGAAGGCGGTCTGGTGGTTAAAACCAGAATCCTACTTACAACAGGGCAAGTTATAGCTCACGTGTGTCAAATCTTTTTGCTGTACAAACACTTCCTAGTGGTAGCCGCGACCTCTGACCCTACGCATTTCATGTACGTCACTTCCTCAGGGGTATACACTATGTAATATCTTTGTGTTTCATTCCATGTACCTCGGATGCCTTCTACGAAGTTACAAGGTTGATCCGGATGAACAGGACTGTCCCACAAGGAGCATAGCTCTTGCCAGTGTATCTGGACATTTGTTGGACTATATTTTCCAAGGCGCCGGTTTGTATGGGTGCTTTCCCTGGCCATGGTGGATGGACCATGGGGGGCGTGCCTAGGGGCGTCAAGAAGCTGGTTCGTCCTCATTGGACGAACCACTCACGTTACCGGCCTGTCATGCCAAGAAATCAGTTTCAATTGATTTCTTGCGCAGCTCGCGCCCCCTCCCACTTCCGCACACATGCTCCTGCAGGTCGCATGGACGCGATCACTGCCTTAAGGCAATCTGATCGCTCAACGTGCAGCACCTTCACACGGTCTGCGGCACCATGGCCCCAGCCTTAGGCTTTATAGGGCCCAAGGTGGCATGCTGCCAGTGAGGCCCCCACTGTAAAAAAAAAAAAGGGGGGGGGGGACTTACCTAGATGAGCAGCCCTCCTTTGACAGCGGCATGGCGGCATGGTGTCACGTTACCATGGCAACGTGCATCACAACATCATGTGATGACACGTTGCCATGGCAATGTGACACATCAAGAGGTGGCATACTGCGGAGAAGGTAAAGGAACACAAACACACACACATACCATCCAGACACTCCCACAACTATCTCTCTGCTGGTCCAGAGGCCCCACGCTCCATCCTCTTCCTCCTCCTGTCGACTCTGGAATCCAACTTCCAAGCGGAGGGGGGAGCTGGAATAGGGGGGGATCTGGAAGAGGGGGGGGGGGCTGCGCTCCCTTCTCCAGCTCCCCTCTCCAGTCAGGTGACAGTTGAATTACAGCACTGACTGAAGGGAGAGGAGAGACAGGAGGGAGCGCGGGGCCCAAGGCGGCCACCTTGCCCTAAGGCTGGCCCTTAATAATATATCTCAGATGTTCTACACAAGAACTTTAGACTGTCAACCAGGAAGTGGTCTGATTTTTTTTTTTTTAAATATATAACAATTTTTTTCATTTTTCATACAAATCAGGTAGAGGTACAGAAATAAAAAGGGGGAGGGGAAGGGGTACAGAATGTTAATATCCAAGAAGCAAGAATATGTAAAGTGGTCTGATTTTAAAGGAAACCAGGGGGTGGGAGCTACGGCAGGTATAGGCACTCATTTGGTGCTACATGAAGGATATGCACAAAAATAGCTACGGTATAACATAACAGGGACAAAAATAGTGGTAGTGACAGTCCAGAAGGTGTCTATTAGAATAGTAGCACTTAGTACTCTATGGACTCATATGTTGAGCCGATTTTTGTGATGTGATGGAAGAAGATCTTGCTTGGTCCATGGCTCCTTCAACATGTGAAAGGATGTTAGTGCTATGCAACACCTATAGTATTATTGAAAAGTGTTTAGAATAACAAAAATGGTATTTTGTATATTATGAAAACTGCTTTGACAAATGGAGAAAGTGGTTTTGCAGACTTGGATTAGTTCAATGTGGAATTAGGTGGAGCTTACTTAGTGGAATGGGGCAATTTGCCACAGTCAGCTCGCCATAGCCGATCAGGTGCCGAGCAATCTCACCACCAAAGTAATCTCACCACCAACGTATGTTAATGGGGGGATTTCTAGTGTAAGCGGTTAAGCTTTGTAGGATAAGGGGTAAGGTTAGGGGTTAGGGTAAAGACTTAAGGATACTGATTTTATGTAAGGGCTCTGATTATGGGTTTTAGGGTAAGAAGTTAAACTTTAGCGTTTTAGGGTGGTAAAGATTAGGGGTTTTATGGTAATGGGTTAAGGTTTTTAGGATGAAGATTAGCGTTGGCATTAGAGGTTAAGGTTAGTGTTATAGGGTAAGGGGTTAACAGGATAGGGTAAGGAGTTAAGGTTAGGGGCTTTTGGTGTAAGAGGTAAGGTTAAGGGGCTACCTTTGAGGTGGGACGGCTGTTGGCATGATGCTCTCGGTGGCTGATCGTCACTTGCGAGTTGGCTGCGGAGGAGTGGTTGTGGAGAGTTGCATGTGACAAGTTGCCCTAGACCGCTTATTTAGTTCTGCAGACATTGGAGTATATGAATCAAGATGACGCTATTTGCTCTATAGAGCCTCAATGCTGGAGACAGACATGAAACTTGTTCCTTACATTTGATATAGATTTCTTGGGAACAGAGCATATATCCATCTAAAACTAACTTAATTATTCCTTTTAGCCACCCCTTTTACTATCAGATGCTTACCAAAATTGACACAAATACATTAATGCTATGTGATACATTAGAGTTGTTTGTGGCATTTCTCCAGCTTGCAAAGATTGACACATATAGGACCATATTTACTCAGAAGTTCTACTCTCTGTCTGTGCTAAAGACACCCTATGACCTATTAACTTCAATGTTAGATCTCCAATAAAATGTTATCGGACCCCTGTAATATATACTGAGATACTACTCTCTCAGACATGCAGTACTTTCAATAAAGTGAAAGTACTGTAGTATTTCCTTCCAAAACTGAGTAGGTACTGTTTTTACAACTAGTTTTCTGATTGAAGATATGGATATCATAGCTTTTCAGTTTTAGGCCCTGAATGAATGTCTCTGATACGTACAATATCACAGTATGTTGTATTCTTTAGGAGTTAGAGAGAGGCTCACTCAGATTTAAACATTTCAGTAAAAAGGCCACAACACTTGAAGAAGAAACCTATAAGGTTTTAAAAGCGGCAGTAGGTACAGTATAATTTCATTTATCTAGTTGTCATGTTGATCCTATTAAAGGTTTTCCAATTTACGACCTGTGAAATGGGATTACGAAATATGATCAACATTTCTCTGTGTCCAATAAAGACACTAGATATTTGAACTATGGTAAAAGGGGATAGATTCTTTCATAATACATTTTTAAGGAATCTAATATAATATCTGTTTCAAAGGAGCAATCCTTCCTTGGATCAAAGTGAATGAATAATGGTGACATGTGTAAGGGGACACATCTAGATAATTTACCCAAATTGGACACATATTTTTTATAGTTAGACTTGGGAGGGGTATGATTTTCTATGGCTCCTCCCATTTATGTGATGTCACTGTGTTCAGCAAGAGTTTGAGTCGCCCTTCCCCACCTCTCTTTATCTTTATTGGTTCTCTGATAAGGACAGGGTGGTATAAGGGTAAAGAACACACTTGATTGATAAATACATCCCCATTCAAAGGCCCCTCAGAAATTCAACTGACCGACTATGTGGGTTTGCACCTTTAATAGTCTCATAACGTTTTATCCATCAATAATCCTCAAAATAGAAAACCAGGGGAGGATTTCACAATGAAGTACACAATTTGGGGAACAATGATGGAGAAATGTAGTTATTTTGATACAACCAACAATGATGGAGAACTGTATTAAAAAATATTTTTTTTTTACTAGGTCTCTACTTTTAAAAGTTTTGATGATTTGTGACATTGAACTTGTTGTATAAATGTGTTTACAGCTGTGTGTTTTCCTTCTGCAGATGTGGATACAGCTTTTTTACAGTGCAAGTTTCTGGTGGCTATTTTGCTATGCGGTTGATGCCTACCTAGTGGTTCGAAGATCAGCAGGAAGAAGGTATATAAGTACATGCTATCAACTACAGACTCATGGTAGAAATACTGTACATTTAAAGATGATGCCAAGAATAGAATCAAAATAAAAACAATAATTAATCTCACTCATATTTTCCATGTCTCTTAGACATCATACATTGGTTATTACTGAGAATAGCGAGGTCTGGCGAAGGAGCTGTAAATCTGAACTGCAGTTTGGCCCAATGTGTCTGAGGTTGATGTTGAGAAAAGGCATTTTTTTTTGTTTCTAGCTCGCCTTTAAGCAAAATGCCGTTCTCATTTGTACTTGTGGAATTTCCCGCCTTAGGAGTGGGTTCCTCTCTCCTTGTTGCGATTTGGCAGCAGGAAGAAGACTAATTGAGCTTGCCAGGATGAAAGGAAGAGGAGGCAGACAGCTATGGTAGTCTGGTTAAATATATTTATATCAATGACATGAAAATTAAATAATTATATATATTATAGTGTGTGTGTGTGTGTGTTGGGGTGTGCTGTGTGTTGATGAGTGTGTGTCGTGTGTGTGTGTGTGTGTGTGTGTGTGTGTGTGTGTGTGATGCTGATAGCGCCAAAGTGATTGTGAAATAGTAGTGATAAAATATGTGCCCAAAGAAGTAATGCAACAGTGCAGATATGTAATAATATTAATAGCAAAACAGAATATGTAAATATTCAATATCCGTGAACAAAAACACAATATTCTTGAAAAATGATAAATCCAAGATAGTGTCCCAGAGTTCAAAGGGTTCAATCAGATGGAATATAGATGATAAATAACCCAGTCCTAATAGACCTTATGCTACAGGCGACTCTGGCAGCTCTCAAGTGGATGAAACCACATCCAGAGTTGAATCTAAAAAGAGAGTGCACGCACTAAATTATTTCTAAGCATACAGCACTTCCACTGCAGCAGGGATTCTGGGAAATAACATGCAACTGAGCACACGGTGTCACCTTTTGTGACGCTACAGTTGAAGCAGGCTGTAAACTAGATATAGTACAGTAATAATACATTATAATAAATTATTGTAAAAAGGAGTACAAGTAGCACTCACAAGTTTTAAAGCAGTTAAGTTGACAATAGTCACCAGCCGTTTCCACTCGTCATGAAGACGAGTTGTCACAGCAAGATGCAGGACTAGTATAATCCCTTCTGTTGGTATCAGGGGATCCAGTATATATCACAAGCTGGTTATACTCACACGAACCAAATTGACACGGGTCTCTGTGTTCTGGTTAGATGATCAGCTGTGTATAAGAGGTTACAGCACGAAGAAGTGACGCAGCCCAATGCGTTTCGTCACAGATGAAGTCACGTGTTGTGACAAAACGCGTTGGCCTCTCAATCGCTATATATATATATATATATATATATATTATTATAATATATATATATATATATATATATATATATATACAACAGTGTTCGGACAAATCACCCCAAAAATGACTCGCCCAAACCAAAAAATCTAACTCGCCCTAGTCCCGCCCCCAAACCCGCCCGAGTCCCGCCCCTAACCCCGCTTTAACAATAAAATATATTAACTAAAATACAAATAAATTCCTAGCTCAGAACATCGTTTTTGGACATAAATGTATTTATGTATTACATTAACTACACATTAGTCCTTGTACGGTGTGTGTTTGTAAAGTCGGATCTAGAAATAAAAGCCAGGTAGTGGTCGTGTGGACTGAATGATTTCCTGAACCCCTTAAAACAGTGTCTGGGACGTTCGCTATTCACTATCCTAAAGCCTAGCAATTCCGCCTGGGATCTAACTGATCCGCAAGTCCCTCAAAGTCCGAGGACCCTCATTTCCCGCAACGGTTCTACATTGGAGGGGATGAGTTGTCCCTCAACCTGTCTTCTGGGTTAGGGGGAGATTGCCGATGTCTTCCGTGTGACAGCTTGAGTCAGATCTGGGAGAAAGACAGTAGTTAGGTGATTTTGGTGTAGTATAGGGCCAGTAAGATATATGGGTAAATAATGATATCCCGATTTGAGATCAGAGAGAGTGTGTGTGGGAGAGGAGAGAGTGTGGGAGAGAGAGAGAGTGTGGGAGGAGAGAGAGAGGGTGGGAGGAGAGATGAGAGAGTGTGGGAGAGAGAGAGGTGTGTGGGAGAGAGAGCGAGGTGTGGGAGAGAGGTAGTGTGTGCGATGAGAGAGAGGAGAGGGTTGGGAGAGGAGAGAGGACAGAGAGGAGAAGATGAGAGAGATGCGAGAGTGTGGGGTTACTGTGTGTGGGAGAGAGAGCGAGAGTGAGAGGAGGAGAGAGAGGAGAGGAGAGAGAGAGGAGGAGAGTGACGAGAGAGAGGAGAGGTTGGGAGAGAGAGTGTGGGAGATTGAGAGAGAGTGTTGGGAGATGAGAGAGAGAGTGTGAGAGGGAGAGTGTGGGAGAGTAGAGTGTGGGAGAGAGAGAGTGTGGGAGAGAGAGGTGTGGGAGAGAGAGAGTGTTGGAGAGAGAGGTGTAGGGGGAGTGGAAGGAGGGCGGTTGGTTGTGGGGAGGAGCTGGGGAGAGAGAGGAAGGAGAGAAGTGGGGAGGAGAGAGAGTGTGGGATGAGATGAGAGAGGTGTGTGGAGGAGAGATGGATGCTGGGAGACACCGAGGGGAGAGCACGAGGGAATGAGAAGGAAGTGGGAGGACACAGAGGGGAGAGACACAGAGGGGCAGAGAACAAGAGGGGAGAGTGATGAGACAGTAGGGGATTTAGAAGACCAGACAGAGATTTGGAGACCGAGAGGGTGGTGACCACACACACATGAGGGTGGGATACCAGGAGTGAAGACGGTCGATGACAGGACGGGTGCGGGGTGCTGCGCACTGACGGAATGTCGACTGACTGGGTGACTGAGATGACGACTGGTGGGGGATGACGGGTGGGCTGGGTGGACGGTGATGACTGGATGTATGGGTGTGACTAGACTGACTGACTGATCTGGTATAAGGGACTGGACTGGACTGGGTGGGGAATGACTGTGGGGGGGTGGACTGAACTGACGGATGGTGGGGTGACTGACTGATGACTGAACGGGAGGTGGGTGACTGAGCGACTGACTGAATTGGTCGGGGTGACTGACTGGGTGGCGTGACTGAATGAATGACAGGGTGGGGACTGATGACGACGGGTGTGGGTGACCCCAAACCCCTGACCACCTGGACCTGAGGTGGGTGACCATGACTGAAACTGACTGGGTGGGTGGACTGACACGCACCCTGAACTGGGTTGGACTCTGACCTGACTGATGATGGGTGGGTGACTGACAGACTGGGTGACTGACTGCGACTGAAATGGCGTGGGTGGATCTGACTGACCTGGCGGTGGGATTTGACTGACTGACTGGCGTGTGGGTGACTGGACTGACTGAATGGGTGAGGAGGCAGTGAATGACTGGTGACTGACTGACTGAATGGGTGGGGGTGACTCTGACCTGACCTGACTGCGGGTGGGGACTGAATGACTGACTGAAGGAGGATGGGGGGACGACTGGGGTGAATGACGGGGTGTGGGATGACGGGTTACCTGGAGTGATGAATGTGGCTGCAATGACTGCGAGTCTGTTATGGGGTGACGTGAGGGGTTACTGGTGACCCCTGACGTGTTATTTTTTTTTTTTGTGGTACTGACTGGGTTGGCAGTGACTTGGGGGGCTACTGGGGTTACGGGAGAGCTGGGTTACGGGTGGATGAGGTGTTTACTGGGGACTGATGGGTATTACTGAGTGATGACTAGGGTTACTGAGTGACTGACATGGGTTACGAGTGGAGATTGGTGGTTGGGTGGTGAACTGATGTGAATGACTGGTGTGGGGTGGGTGAATGTGACGATGGAGAAGTGGGGTGGGGGTGCGTGGCGATCGTGGGACGTGCTGAATCTGTAGGTGGTGGGGGGGTGATTGACTTGTGGTGTGGGGTGGGTGGATGACTGGTGGTGGTGTAGACTGACGGGGGGTGTGTGATGACGTGGTGTGGGTTGAATGACCAAGCATGACAATATGCACACACACCCATGCATAAACACACACACACACACAAAACACACCCCCATGCTATTACAACAACACAACCAGCATGCCACACCACACCATACACACCCAGCCTACACACAACACCCATGCAATACAACACACACCTGCAGCACACACACAGAAAACCGGCATAAACTTACCCACCCCAGCCATCACTACACACAAACCAGCATACACAAACACAAACACAATGCATACACACACACATGCATACACACAGACACACACACACACGCATACACACACACGCATACACACACACGCATACACACACACACGCGCATACACACACACACGCGCATACACACACAACAGGGGGAAGAAGAGGAAAGGCCGCGCGACCGAGCACCACCACTGCCCTGCTCGCCCCCCCCCTCACCCCCCGTGACCATCTCTAGTCCTGCGCGGGGATCGGCGGGAAGCCGGGACAGGGAGAGAAGGGGGGGACACCCCCACTACCATCTCCTGCCCCGCGGGGATCGACGGGAAGCCGGGACAGGGAGAGAAGGGGGGGACACCCCCGCTACCATCTCCTGCCCCGCGGGGATCGACGGGAAGCCGGGACAGGGAGAGAAGGGGGGGACACCCCCACTACAAGCTGGGACCAGGGAGAGAAGGGGGGGAACACCTGCCCCGTGCGGGAAGCCGGGACAGGGAGAGAAGGGGGAAACACCCCCACTACCATCTCCTGCCCCGCACGGGAAGCCGGGACAGGGAGAGAAGGGTGGGACACCCCCACTACAAGCTGGGACCAGGGAGAGAAGGGGGGGAACACCTGCCCCGCGCGGGAAGCCGGGACAGGGAGAGAAGGGGGGAACACCCCCACTACCATCTCCTGCCCCGCGCGGGAAGCGGGGAGTAAGGGGGCTTGCAGGGAAGGAGCAGAGGGGCTGCAAGATGGAAGATTGGAGAGTACTTACTCTCCAACAGATCTCCGGCCAGAAAAAATGGCCGCTCGTTGGGGGCGGGCTCATATAGAGCCTGGCCACGCGCTCGCAAAGCCTGGGAGCGCGCGCCAATCAGCTGTCAGGTAGGGAGTTTTTTTTTTTCCAGCGCGAGCAGGGAAATTTCAGCGCTAGCGGGGGGAAATTAAAAAAAAACAAACACGTGTTCTGCTTGGGCCAATATTTACTCGCCCGGGGGTTAAATCCACCCGCCCCGGGCGTGTAAATGTATAGGATTGTCGAACACTGTATATATATATATATATATATATATATATATATATATATATTAAAGGATGAAAAGAGTCCCACTAAAAGCACTCAAGCAATTGTAAATGATAAGTTGATTTATTCAAAGGAAAAAACATGGATCATTGCTGATGTCTTTCCTCCTTGGCATTGTGTTAACACACCTGAATGCTCCAGACCAGCAAACTGCTAAAACTTTGGCTTTTATAGAGGTGGTCACACTTGCGGATGATCAATTAATCAAGGGCATTTGATTAGCAGCACCTGTCTGCTACTTAGCATCTTAATTCCTATGGAAGCAGTAAGGGTGTACTTAGCTTTTTACACATGGCTTCTCCATTTTGGCTTTATTTTTGTTAAATAAATTATGACACAGTGTAATATGTCATGTGATGTTGTTCATCTGGGTTGTATTTACCTAATTTTTAGACCTCTAAGGAACAGATGATTGTTATTATGTCCGGATATGTAAAACCATGGAATTCAAAGAGGGTGTAATTTCTTTTTCACATGAAATATGTATGTTACATGTATGTCTATATATTTTATTTATGTAATCCTATATTTATATCTAGAAGTATACTATAAATGCATAACAAAGTATACACTTGTAGCCACTAGATAACTTTGTAATGTAAATTGCGAGGCAAGGCAAAACCTACAATAGAAATAATCTAATCTAATCTAAAGACCGGCCGGTCACAGGTGAGGGCCTATGCTGGAAAACTACAAAAGTAATCTGCCTATATTATGCTGAATAAATAAACTAATGAAGTACCACTCAATCACAAATGACAAGTAATAGCATGAACAAACAAATCACAATGGAGCTTAGGCCCCAGACGAAGCAAAGCGGTGCGAAACGTACGTCGGAGCTGTGTGTGTACTCCCCCTGGGACCCGCCTAATCTTACATTGGACCTTAGCTGGATACTCCTGTCTGCAATTTATGCTGCTCCATTCTCTCCCTGAGGACTCTCATACCTTATAATATCTGGTCACTTGCAAGTATTCTTCACATGAGGCTTTTCCATTGTGATTTTTTGTTCATGCTATTACTTCTCATTTGTGATTGAGTGGTACTTCATTAGTTTATTTATTCAGCATAATATAGGCAGATTACTTTTGTAGTTTTCTAGCATAGGTTCTGACCTTGACCGGCCGGGCTTTAGATTATTGAGCAGGTTTCTATTGTAGGTTTTGCCTTGCCTAGCAATTTACATTACAAACTTATCTTTAACATTGTATTTAGGCTAGATTCATGTTTCTAGGGTTCCTAGGGGACTGTTTTAACTTATATTTTCTTGTAATCCATGTTTTTCCTTTGAATAAATCAACTTATCATTTATAATTGCTTGAGTGCTTTTAGTGGGACTCTTTTCTTTCCTTTTTTTGTATTGATATTTTTTGTCCCCAGCACCGTCATCAGGTTATTATTATTATCAGTAATATATGATTTTTTGATTAAAGCAAACAACATTGTGTATCACTTTTCTAGTTAGTTGCAGGCTTTTCTGTGTTTGTTTTCGATATATATATATCTATCTATATCTATATATAGATAGATAGATATATAATGACAGCTCAACCCCCTTATAACACTGCGCTTTGGGTCCAAAGAATCACATCGCACTATAAGCGGATCGCGTTAGAAATAATGTACAATTGTATGCATTGTACAATAAAGTATTTAAGATACCAATAATCGTGTTGTAAAGTATTCCTAAATACGAAAATTGGGAGCCACGCTTGCATCGCGTTATAAACGGATCGTGCTATAATGGGGTTGAGCTGTATATATTTATTATTATTTATTTTTTAAATTAATTTTTTTTTTTTATGTTAGCACACACAGGAAAAACTGCCGTTAAAGGCTGGCTGTTGTGCCAGATAAACTGGTAATACAAATAGACGTTTTAGTGCCTAACAAAGTATCCGGACATTTCGGTTCCCAAAGGGACCTTCTTCACTCTGACCAAAACATTAGCATTCTTGTTGTTTTATGGATTGAATAAACACATTTTTCTTTTCTTCAACATTTTTCAGTGCTGGTATGTAGTGTGTAACCCATGTTCCTCCCCTCTCCCCCCTTCCCGGTCGCAGACTGGACCTCTAGGGTGTAGTGAGGGCTGGCTACATGTATGTTGGTGGTGCATACCTGTGAGGAACAGGAGGGCCTGAGTTTCCCGCGTTGGTATTGGGGATAACAGGGATAGGCTTCTGGGGTATATGCCTCCATCTTCTTAGCAATGGTGGTGCAATGCCTCCATCTCTGGCGAGCCTTAAAGAATAAGGTGGGACCCTCCCAGAGAAGCCCTGGTCCCAGGGCGAAAGATCCCAATCTCACACACTGTCTTTGTTAAAAGCAGCAATGTCTCTTTATTCCTTTGGTAGCAGCACACAGCAGATCATACACCGCAGTTCATACGCAGCAGGGCTTCCAAATGTAAACAGGTCTTTTCCTCCTCTCCTCTTCTCCAGGCTGTACCCCTGCAGGATGGGCTGACTGGGGCTTCAATACCCCTTGCACTCACCCCAATGGTATATCCTCTGGGTGAGGCTAGATCTCCCCCCCCTCACCCCCTGAGCAGGGTGAGGGGCATTGGTTCACCGTCTATAGTTATATCCGCTCTATTCAGACTGGGCCTGAGTATCTCCTCCAAGCATAACCTCTCAGGTCAGCCACTCCGGTACTCTCTGCTCCCAGGACAGAACTGCACTACTTAGTTTTTCACACATGGCTTCTCCATTTTGGCTTTATTTTTGTTAAATAAATCATGACACGGTGTAATATGTTGTGTTGTTGTTCATCTGAGGTTGTATTTACCTAATTTTAAGACCTGCTAAGGAACAGATGATTGTTATTATGTCCTGATATGTAAAACCATAGAATTCAAAGAGGGTGTACTTTCTTTTTCACATGAATGTGAGCACATTCACATGTCTCAGACAGGTCTGTAATCCTGCTTTTCCCCATTATTTCTTGGCATACAGCACTTCCACTGCAGCCAGGGATTCTGGGAAATAACATGCAACTGAGCACATGGTGTCACCTTTTGTGAAGCTACAGTTGAAGCAGGCTGTAAACTAGACAGAATATAGCAGGGATTTAGCAGAAATTATATTCTGAATAAGATAAATTCAATATAATACGTTGTTAAACTGAATATAACTAGTGCTTCCATTTCTTAATGACCGCTAAATACAATGTTTCACTTTACTGGTAATTTAATTCATGCTTTGTGGATCATGCTTTCATTCACCCTTAAGGATATTGTCTACTTGATGCATGTGTTACAAAGACTTCTTTATTACTTCCTGTGAGATAGCCACAGGCAGAATAAATTGTACCCAGCATTTTCACGAGTGTGTAAGAGACCACTTTGACGTTTGAAAAGGTCAAATTAGCTCTGACCTTGGTTTGTGTTGTCAGTCACTGCTTTTATTATGCATCTATGATAAAAAGACATGAAACCTTACATCATCTGGCTTTTTCATAAAATATTGTTTAAACTGAGATATTATGATTTTGGCAAAGGATATAAACATGTATCAAATTCATTCTATATACATGTCATTAATTTGCCATTGAACCTACTGTTCTGCTGTAAAAACCATGTTCACCAAATCTAATATACAGTATGTGATACAAGTTACTTTGTTAGACTAAAGCAAGCTCAGACCTGACCGATTATGTGATAATGAAAACGCTTTAAGGAAAATTACAGAAAGGGTTCTATAACATAATGTATACTATTATATGTGTAGTACAGAGAGGTAGAGCTGTGGAGCACCACCAGTACACAGCAAGGTATAAAAAAACAATGATCCAGGGGTGCTCTCATAAAAAAAATATTTATGAGATCACATGTGACCATAGGAGAGGTAAAAAACTCACCTAGGCGTTTTATTTTATTATTGTGACGGTAGGGGGTAACCAGGCTACATAATAAAGGTTAAGCCCTCTGGTTACCCCTGAAACCGTGGGGTCCCTGGTAGCTACATAAGCACCATAAGCCAAGGACCAGGGATAATACATGTGAAAAATAAAGTGACCCTTGCTTTTTTCTGTTTTTATGTTCCCTTAAGCCCTAGAACTGTGAGATTTCTTGTGTCAGTTTTATGGGGGATATTTGGGTAGAAATGCAATTATTTTGTTTGCAGGTGTTCGGGGGCCGACGTTACCTTTAAGTCCTTTAATTTTCCCCAGCGAGCAGGCATGATTTGCCGGTACATGGAGTGTAAAACCGGGGCAACCCAGTGTCCCCCAGACTCCTGGTTTTCGAGCCCAAATATCCCAAATCCATTTGCCTTATAAGTATAAGGTTCCCCAATGTGTACACTTTATTAAAGTGTACTTTATAATGTTTTAGATATTTACTATAAGGCTCTATACAGCCAGCCAGGGCATCAGCATGGATGCCAGCATGTCTGTATAGAGTCCGGAGTTCAAAGAGGAGAGGATATTCAGAGGTGAGAAGACTGTTTGCTGGGCGAGGAAGGGACACATTTGTAGCTGCCAGACTTGGTGGAGCCTGCACAGCTGGTGGCAATGAGTTTGCTGGGGGAGATACAGCTCGTAGGCGCTTCTCCCATTGGCTAAATCATATTTCCCGCTCACTCGGCTTTTCGAGCTGGCTTGGCACACCTCCTCCTCTGACGTCAGCCCAGGGACAAGACCCTGTTTCTATTGGCTGGTGAAGGAATTCCCACGTTCTGATTGGTCGCTCCTCCTTCCTCCATGCTCAACATAGCTCAGTGGAGGACATGTAAGGAGATGCCCTTGTCAGAGAACTAGACTATTTTGTGGCTTGAGTCGATGAAGCTAGGGTGGGCTTTTCAAAGTTGCTCTGTCCCAAACAGCAGAGCAACCGGCTTTGTTGTCAGACGAGAGCACCAAGTTGCCTATCGGGACTAGGTCCCGGTCAGGATTTTCTGCTGAATCTCAGTCCAGGACGACCGGAACCAGGTTTCAATCAGGGTAAGCCCTTGCAAGCTGGCACCCTGTACCTAAGAAAAGCAGATATAAATCCCCATAAGTGTGTATATTTCTGTATTTTGTGTTTCGTTGTATTTCCAAGGTTGTATCCAAATAAACCCAATTTTATTTCACTGCCTTGTTTTGCCTATTGACTGTGTCCTAAAATATAAATGTGTTTAAAGACCTGGTCTACCGTGACAGGTTTTTTTCTGGTGGCACTGGTGGAATCATAGGGCTTTGGTCTATAACTTCTTGTGGAGAATTATAGGACAAAGTGAGCTTGTGGATTGCAAGCTCTCAAAACAAGTGGTGTCGGAATACACATTATACAAAATCAGGTATCACACTTTTCAGTGTCATTCAGTTTAGAACCACAATGTCACTCCGTTTAGTACCACAAGATGGCTGCCTGTTCAGGATGGTATCGGTCCTGGGATCGTGCAGCGATAGCTGCCAAGTGTGAGATCTTCGGTCTGCAAATGGAGGGTCGCAGCAAAGCTGAGCAGGAAGCAATAATGGAGGAACATGAAGATGCCCTTGCCAGTGCTAACCCCGATGGGAGCTGTTGCCTTGGCAGAGCGCAAATGAACAGAGCCCAAGGGACTGGTCCAGGTCGCCCCGGTTGCACAAGGGATACCCATCATCTCGGGGATCCCGGTTCGCTCTCCGGAGAATATTGTGGCTATAGTAGCAGCTTTGGGTCCAGAGCCTATTCCAGTGGAGCGGATACAGTGGATGCACGTTGTCCATCACCCCCTTGCAACACCCATGCCCAGCACACCTCAGGACTACTTTCAGTACCGTCCATCCAAGATAACTCACCAGAGTTTTGGGAAGTTCACACAGTGCACGGACATCGATGGGTGCCTGCGGAGCTTTGAGAAGCAATGCCGGCGGTACTCTCTCCCGCCAGCAGAATGGGTCAAGTTCCTGTCCCCACAGCTGAATGGATGGGCACAGGAGAAATACGAGGCATTTCAAGTCCGAGGAGGGTGAGAACTACAAATATGTGAAAACGGTCCTGCTAAGACGGTACCGAATAACTGCCGAGACCTATCGGGAGTGGTTTCGATCAGAGGACAAGACTGCTAAGGACGCTCACGCGGACTATATGACCTGGATCATCCACCGGGTTACTCGGTGGGTAGAGGGGTGCAATGCCCGTACCTACAAAGAACTGCTCGGCCTGATCTTTCACGAGCAGTTCTACCAAAGGTGTCTCCCAGAAGTCCTGGAGTGGGTCCTTGACCGCAAGCCATCTAGGAAACCCTTCCCTGCAGAGACTAAATAAGACGTGAGCACCAAGTTCTTAGTTGAGAATGTAGAGGTCCCGGTCAGGAGTTCCTGACGAAAACCATTTCAGGACTATGGGGACTAGGTCCCTGTCAGGATTTTCTGCTGAATCTTGGTCCTGGACGTCTGGAACAGGGTTCTTATCAGGTTAAGCCCTTGCAAGTGGGCGCCCTGCACCTAGGAAAGGCTAGATCTCAATCCCCAGACCCCAGTAAGTGTGTACATTTCTGAATTTTGTGTTTTTTATTTCCGAGGTTGTGTACAAATAAACCCCATTTTATTTCACTGCTTTATTTTGCCTATTGACTGATCCCTAAAATATAAATGTGTTAAATGACCTGGTCTACCGTGACAATTATAATATGTGCCCTACATAATTTTTGGTCTCCTCAGTCCTCCTAGTGCTTTTTCAAACAACTCCTCAAATTGCTCACTAATTGTAGCCTGATAAATTGACACAAGTTATTAAACTGTGATAGTGCAGACCAGGGCACTATCACACGGAATCTCCCTTGAAACCAATAAGAATTTACATGCGATAGTGACCTGATTTAAATGGGTGTCAATCCCAGATATTAATAATGAAATCCCTGTTCTCCGATTTGTCAAAACTCAGGGCAATAATTAAGTAATAATCACCTCAGAACAGGACATTACTGGCTAATAATACCCTGGTTGGGTTAAAGTCCCTCGGCTTCGCCTCAGGCCTTCAACTCTTGTTGAAGAGTTGAAGGCCTGAGACAAAGGACCTCAACCCAGCCAGTAATGCCCTATTCATTGATTCCTCCCCCTCCATGCAACAGTCAGACTGACTTTTCCCCCTCCATGCCAAAACCAGGCACTGACTCCGTCCCCTCCCTGTAGTAGCCAGACACTGACTACTCCCCCTCCCTGAAAACAGCCAAAGACTGATTCCACCCCAATTCCGGCATGTGTGTGAGAAAAGGTTCTGCACATGAGAGAATGAGAAAGGAAGCGAGTGACTGGGGCACATGTAACAACATAGAGAGAGTTTTTTGATGCACTACTCCAATTTTGTTCCAAAATTGCATTATATGTACCAAAGTTGTTGCTTCAGTTTCCATTTTGAGGCACATTCTTAGGCAACAAAGTTAACGCCACCACGGATCTGGTGGATTCTTTTGGCGCACATTGTATGGAGACAAAGAGATGCACAGAGGCAATTTGATACATCTCATTATAATCTGTACTTCGTGTAACTCCTCCCTAGCCCCTGCTATTGACACTCCCCAAAACACAAGCTGGCGCGCACAGCGCAAAAAGTGTCCCTGACTCATTGGAGCAAAGCGGCACAACACAAAAATTACAATAATTTTCAATAAAATGTAGAATATTATTTTATATTAATAAAAAATGAATGAGTTTATAAAAGTGTCTATATTGTTTATGATGATAAAAAAAAAACAATACAAAGATTAACTTTAGCCTATAATAAATAAGCCCCAGAGTTCCCGAGTGTGCTATAGTTTTGCCCTATTAAATTAACATACAACCAAACGAGGGTAAAGAAATATTTTTTGGGGGTTCTTATAGGTCCAAGATGATCATTTAACAGTGTTAGCCTAAATTAAGAATTGTGCATGGATATAAAGGAATCTATTCAGCATTATTTAAGTATGTCTTCTTATCTTTGCAGCACAATTGTTCTGTATCACACGATGACTTGGGGCCTCGCTATCCTGCTTTGTGTAGAAGGTGTTGCTATGCTTTATTACCCTTCAGTGTCCAAGTGAGTAAACAATCCAATTGTTAGCCACTCTAAATATAACTTGATGAAAGTACTGTACAAGTAGCCAGACACGCAGTTACGGTAGCTAGTAAGTGAAAATATCAATTCTACAAGATAATAATGTGTACAAGAAGACAGAAAGGCCAAGTTAGTGTCTGAAAATGTTTGCAATATTTAAAGCGGCAATCCAAGCTGGAGATTTGTTTTGCGAAGTTTCTTTTAACATTGTATTGAAGCAGGTGTCTCGGGAGCTAAACCCCTGTAATTTCAGCTCCGTGTACCCCCTGCTTCCAGAGATGCTTATCTCTGTAGTAGGTGCCGGTAGCCACACGGCTCGCAGGGATCACGTAACGGCTGCTTTTCCAACTTACCGCACCCTGCGAGCCAATAAGAAGCTGTGATGTCATCGGTGCAGCTTCCTATTGGCCCATGTGACGCAGGAGCCTTTCCTACACAGTGCGGTCATGTGACCGCTGTGGCGATTTCAGGGAAACGGAACAGTAGTCTGTTTTCTCACTGGACAGATCCCAGCCTGCTCTCCATGGCACCAGTAAAACCAAACCGTTTGAGGATGACGTAGTCACTATGGCATGGGACCCCCTGGTGAATTTCCACACTCCAAGCAGGTTTACTCTGGTTTCTCTGATGTCCTCCTGGTTCCTCCAATTTGTTGTTTGCATCTGTGGAGTCACGGCACGGGTCACTCTAGAAACATAGCCAATTGAAACTTCCTGGGGTGTGGACGTTCACCAGGGCACGTGTTTTATTATTTTGTTTTTATTTGTACAGTAAGTGTGAATATGTATATATTTTTTGCATTGGAATTCACTTTTATATAATTACCTCTGTGCGCTTTTGTTTTTATTCTTTTCTACTGGGTATAGATAGCAAAAGGTCATGCTGTTCGTGATTATTTTTAGCTTCTATTTCAATGCTTTCTTCACAGCGATTTTTCCTCAAATCTTAATCTTCTTGGGTTAATGAAACTCACTACCAGCTACAGAGCCAGTAACCAAATTCAAAAGTTGCCTATGAGCGGGTTTGCTGACTATGTATTGTCAGAGTTTGGGGTTTTACACTGTATACAAAATGATTGACATTAATAATAACTTTATTTCATATAGCGCTTTTCTCCCAATGGGACTCAAAACCCTTCAATTACTGTATAGTGCGTGGTACACAGCTCATCTGAATTGTTACAGACACAGTCCCTGCCCAGATTAGTTTATAGTTACAATTTATGATTTTGGTGCCTGAGGCACAGGGAGATTAAAGTGACTAAGAGAAAAAATGGAGAAGGGCAGCGCACTGCCAGAAAAATAGGAGGAGGCTCACAATAAAATTAATTCTTTATTCTTGAAATGGATCCAACATAGCCCGTAGAGAGCTCACAAAGTCACCACACCTACGCGTTTTGGGCCGTGTGCCCTTTATCAAGGTGTATACCCCTGCCAGGGATGCTGTATTAATACCCTATACAGTGGAATGGTCCAAACGGAGACATACTTTTATGAAAAGGACTCAATCTATTTCTGATGCGCTGGTCATCTATATCAGATTAAAGTGACTTGCCTAAAATGACAAAGCGCGGACACAGGGAATTGAACTAGGTTCCCCTGATTCAAACTCAGTGTCATTGTTTAAAGAGTCACTCAGTAGACAAACATAATGGCAAGAATTATGAATGGTAGTGTCAGCTTGGCAAAAAGTCTTAAATGTAAAAGAATAGTAACAAACATTCTGGAATATATCGTTGTTGTAGAGGTAAAAGTCATTAATTACATTCTTTGAGTACCGAGGAAAAGGCGATTAAATGTTCTTTTTGATAGGAAAAATTCTGTATTTAAAAAGGAAGGTATTTTGATGGAAAACTTCTGAAGATTAGGTGTATTTAATGAGTTTTTCAATAGAAATATCAAGAAACTATGTTTAATGAATAATCTCCAATATACCAAAAATAATGCAACTGAAACAATTGATTTCACGATGAACATCAAACAATAACTGGAAGGCAATAGCCTTATTTTTCTTTGCGTGGGGTAGTAGTAATTTGAGTCCAAGCAAATTAATGAATCACATCTGATCACTTCTTTTAAATATCAAGTTCTTCCTATGGTTTTGTGCTGGTTAGAAAAATCAGAATGTACCACCCACCCTCCACCTCCTTATATACTCAATTCTCCCTAGTGTGTTTATATACTCATCCCTAGACATGCTACGATTGGTAGGATACACCAAAGTTTCCTAAGTTAACAACGACAAATTGCTACTAACATGTTCAATTTTTCACCTACTAACACACAGGACAAAAATAATGGTGGAACTTGTTGTGGTGTTTTTTTTTATTTTTCAGTTGTGAGAGTGGACTGGAGCATGCAATTCCCCATTATGTCACCACCTATGCACCTCTTCTTCTTGTAATGATAGCTAATCCAGTCCTGTTTAGGAGAACAGTGTCAACAGGTAAGAAAATTAATGACATCAATATGGTGTTCTCTTTTAACCCCATGAGTGCCAGAGGGGCCGTGGAAAATGACCGTGGGGCCTCTTGACCTGGAAACAGAAGAGGAGTCCTCTCCCATTTCCCGTCACTGCAGATTGCTGCTTCCAGTGCTCCATGGGAATGCAGAACGCGATCGAAGATGGAAAAAAGCATGATGTAGCCACTGCATAATAGTGCCCCTGGATTCCCTGACCCCATGTAGAGACTAATGGAAACGTCTTGGGGCACCCAAAGGGTTAAAGGCAATACTTCATTTATTGTTTTAATATATGCAGCATTTGATTATCTTTATTGATAACTAAGCTGCCGATCGAATCATTCTCCCATGATCGACCAGCCAAGATCCTGCTCCCCAGGGTTCATTAAATGGCTGCCTTTCAGTTTCAATCCATCCATCAGTCAGTGTAACTCAGCAGCTCCAATGTATTCTTAGGTGAAATTATCAATTGTTAGAGTTTGTAGCTCAAGATGCTGGGAATATTGGCAACAAATTATCACAAACAGGAAAGTGTTACAAAGATCTTGCACTGTTGGGGAGGTGGGCTAAATCTGCTACAGAAATCAAAGGATGCTCAGTATACTAAAACTAATTAAAAATGGCACTGAGTTGAATGAATAATAAAAAAATGTAGTAAGTATTATGTAATGCTAGAGCAATTATTTATTTAAAAAAAAAGGTAGAATAATGCATGAACTGCTCCTTTAAGATATAGTAGGTGTACAGGCATACCCCGCTTTAAGTACACTCACTTTAAGTACACTCGCGAGTAAGTACATATCGCACAATAGGCAAACGGCAACTCACGCATGCGCCTGTCAGCACGTCCTGAACAGCAATACCGGCTCCCTACCTGCACCGAAGCTGTGCGCAAGCGGGGAGACTATAGAGCCTGTTACAAATGCGTTATTTACATCAGTTATGCACGTATATAACGATTGCAGTACAGTACATGCATCGATAAGTGGGAAAAGGTAGTGCTTCACTTTAAGTACATTTTCGCTTTACATACATGCTCCGGTCCCATTGCGTACGTTAATGCGGGGTATGCCTGTATAATGCTCTGCAACTCATCACTCGAAAGCAAGGGTGATTGTCATGTGATGCTAAGCTGCAAGACATCCAAATCATGAATGCCCATATTCAGCAAGCTATCAAGTCACTTTCCTGTATCAGGGAAGACATTGAGCTCCATTCAATTGAATGAGGCAAAGAGGCCTTTCCTAGTGCAGAGAAGGCATTTCTCAGCATATTGCATAAGGACCTATGCATCGTTTCATGCTGGTGCAGTGATATTCAGATCTACAAACCTGTCTTTCTGGAGAGAAAAAAGTAAATCATTCAGTTAAAAAAACAGTGAAATAAAGAAGCAGAACTAAATAAACCTGTTTGGTAAACCTACTTATCATTGAAAACCCGAAGTACTAGAAACGTAGACCTCAGTTGTCCGGGCCATGTCTGAGGTGTAAATACAGCCACTGGCAATGACAGGTAATTGATAATAGATTCAACTCACTCAATTTGATTTTAATGTATTTTTCTCTTATTATTTGTTTTTTGGTTAAAAATTTTTTGCTGCTCCTACATATATCACAATTAAAGGAAATAAACTGCACTCAGCCGATATAGATGTGTGATTTCCCAGCAGCAACTATGATGCGTCTTTTCCTAATAATAATGTAGTCGTAGCAGCACTCACAATTCCAAGGTGACCTTGCCACGGGGTCATGGAGACGCCAACAGGGTCCAGGTTTGAACGAAGAAAAGAAGAACCAGCACTGACATTTTCAGGAGGCTTATTAGGTGAATCTGTGTTTAGGTTCTTTTTAACAAGGTCCCAGTAAAGGACCAAAACGTTGATTCTCCTAATAAACCTCATGTCCACGTGAGTGCTGGTTCTGTTCTTAATTTCCCTAAATAAAAATACTCGTTTTTTTTTTTTTTTATAAAGGGGATTCCTCCTTTCGCTGAAAACTTTATCGTTTGTAAACTTTTACCTACAAAAAAAAACAAAAGGATCCGATGTCAGTGGAAGAGCATAGTGTATTGAAACGTGTCACGTTCTTGGCATGCTTGGGCAAATATTCTGTACAATCTGAACAATACTGTATGCCATCTGCAATAACTAAATGAATCCTTCTGTACAGACATAGCAAGACTTACTGTTTTTGACGCGGCACAAAAGCAAATGTAAATCCCCGGTATTTATTTGCCATTTGCGGCTCCCTTACCGCTACTGAGTATCCAAAGGCGAATATATTCAGTGCCCCACACATACTTAATTGCAATTACATACTTAACCCCGGAAATAATTCTGCCGGTTGATTGATTGTAGCCGAGCCGCAGATAACAAAGTGCTATCCCGGCTGTAATCTCACACCCCACAGCGGTCACAGGAACACGCGGTCACAGGGACAGTAAGTCTTGCTGCATGTGTCTACCTGATTTCCTTCTCAAATTGTCCTTATGGGAGCTTTCACATGCTGGAATGTATGGTAAGGAAATAACTCCCCCCCCCCCCCAACTCCCTATAGATAAGCATACGTGATCACATAAGAAAAACTAGGGCAGCTAAATTGGCAAGAATAGTAAGTGGTCAGGCCAACGTCACGGCATAGTACAACATCTTTGTTCCAAGTCCCCTAAAGCGTTTTTCTAGTTACTACTTACAAACTGTTTAATAATTAGGCCATAGCTTTATCATCATCTTCAAATATTCATAAATTGAATGAACATTACATTTCTCCGATTTCTTAGTTGCCTCTTTGCTGAAAGGAAGACAAGGAATCTATACAGAAAATGAAAGGCGCCTGGGGACTGAGATTCAGATGCGCTTTTTCAAGATCATGCTGGTATTTATGATATGGTAAATTAATTTTTCTAATGAATGAAACTTCATCATACTTGGTAGGGAAGATGCCTAAAATGATATCATTCATTTAGTTGGGAGCTTGTATTGTTAGTACTGTAGAAATGAATGGTTGATATTCTTTGTGGGAGAAGCAGATCTCATTTTTACAGTTCAGCGATGAAAATATGCCAGCACAATACTAAATTAACACTTTAATAAAAACACTTATACAGTATATATATTGATTCAGTCCAGTTTTGACGGTTCTCTTTTCTAAGTCGAACCAAGGGTATACAAATATAAGAATTATTTGCACTAAGCTCCGTTAGGCGTTTAGTGCCTAATGTTAACTTACTGTAAATTAACATTAGATTAATCGTAATGCATATCCACTAAAGAGTAAACTCAGGTAAAATAACGTATGTTACTAATTCGGGTAACCTAACGTTATTTTTCCTGACTTAACAGAGCTTGGTATATCGGTCCCTTTAATGTACAAGTAATGAGTACAGAACTGAATGATCCCATCCTGCTGACACAAGTTTAGATGGTAAGCCTACTTTCTCCTGGTGACCCTCTGTTCTGGAAATATGGACATGTCACTTTTTGAGTCTTGTAAATGTTTGTCTACACCAACAGGAAATACATAAGGTGAAAGTTGGCTCATCAATGCTGGTGGACATTGTGTATTTCCAGAAATTGGTTTGTCATTAGAGATATATAGTTCCTGAATAATGGCTTCTCCCAGAAGTCAGACTCTGAAAGACCCACAGGTCCAAGTAAGTTGAGAAATAAAGCAAAACATAAAACTAGAACAGTGGAAATGCTGCTTGGAAACCTCCTTTTTCTTAAAGATAATTTTTGTTACATGATGCTTATTCAAGGGTACTTACATTTAAAATAGTGCATATTGGTCCATATTTACTAAGTAGTGCTATTTTACAGTATAGAAACCAACACCATCAATTGAATGAGCTGATAGCTTCCGGTACTGGAAGATATCTTACACAATAGCACCACTTGGTAAATATGGGTCATGTTAAATGTTTTTGGGCAATGTGACATTATGGCCAATATTCACTAAGTGGTGCTAGACACCTTCCTGTGCCGGAAGACACCTTATGGTCCATACACTCTTATGGGAAGGAGAAGGAGAACGTAACCCTTCCTGCCCGGCTCATAGGGAGTTTACATCAGTGTCTGTATTATTGGTTACTCAGGATGCATTACCTTGTTCAGGGTGCAGGCTTTGTGCAGTCAAACAGCAGCTTTATTATCCTTCAGATACAGTCTCACATTTGATACATACAGTGCATCTAGTATATCCAATTGGGTGTCCTTTTTGCTATGCTGTTTGTATGGCTTCCCTAGCTGCCCCTATCTCAGCCTGCAAGAAAGATGCTGAGGCTTAATGGTTCTTACGTTACATATTCCCTCTGTTCCATAGAAACATAGGAACTTACTGATACAGCCACGAGTATCCGAACACTTGAGACTGCCAGGGACCCCAGTTGTTTTAATCCGATGGGCCATTAGTCTGTTTGCAGAAATGTCACAGAAATGTTGCAGCATTACTCAAAGATTGCCCAAGATTTTCAAAGGCAAGTGTTTGGATACTCGTTGCTGTATCTGTATATACATATTCACAGTGAGATCCCTCTTCTTCAACTCCTCCTGGGATCTGAGTTCCAGAAGCTTCTCCTTCACTATATATCCCACCATGACGCCACTGTCTGAAGGCAGAAGGGGGGAATTAACTTCTGCTGAGCCACCCCAGCACCACGTGATGGGGAAGGGGCATTACTCTGTGTGGACCCACACAGTTAACCCCTTTAGGCCGTAACAATCCCAAAGCTGGTTACATAAATAAAATACATGCTAAAACACTTACTACTATATAAGCTGAGCAGACTTGAAAAGAAAAGAATCCCTATAATGTGGCATGGAGAGAAACACCCTAGTTTAAAATATAATCTTTATTGAGTAACTTAAAATAAAACTGTCTGGCAGCCACAAATACAGGACACAAATACTAATAAAATCAATTAAAAGAACCGAAGAGGTGTGGGACTAAAGTACTAGTATTACAGTATTATATATATCTGTTTACTAGACATAGTGTAACACTTGGATGGTGTTGGTACTGCCTATATAGTATCCTGAGAAAACAGGGTGTAACCTGAATTGAACCCTGTGAAGGGAACCTTGTAACCAAATTACTGGTAAGAAAGTAATTGGTAGGGATATGCACACAGGGTGCTGCCACTAAGAGAGATATCACTGTGACAGACACAGAGGTGCTAATGAAACCATAGAGCCTGACACAGCTGGATAAAGTGAATGGCACTAAATGATAGCTAATTACTAATCCTAATTAGCATATGTAGTGATGGCCCCTCAAATAGGTAGGAGCACTCAGAGAGGCCCCCTACCTATAGGCTGCTAGTGTAGTAACTGCAAAATTGTAGGCTAAGGGAGCTGCCCTCCTGAGTAGTCTCTGGCAGCCCCACCATAACTTGATATAACCAGCAGGACAAGTTCTAGGTATTACATATACAGGATAGGCATACCCTAAAGTTTGAGTGCTGTTGCTGCCCACGGACGCAGTCTGCGAAGCACTCAGATGGAACACAAGCCCACACCTCTCCGATGAGCCGACGTCACGTGGTGGTGATGTCAGACGTACCCTTGCTATCATTTAGTGCCATTCACTTTATCCAGCTGTGTCAGGCTCTATGGTTTCATTAGCACCTCTGTGTCTGTCACAGTGATATCTCTCTCAGTGGCAGCACCCTGTGTGCATATCCCTACCAATTACTTTCTTACCAGTAATTTGGTTACAAGGTTCCCTTCACAGGGTTCAATTCAGGTTACACCCTGTTTTCTACAGGATATAGGCAGTACCAACACCATCCAAGTATTACACTATGTCTAGTAAACATACATATATATATATATATATATATACATATATATATATATATAACTGTAATACGAGTACTTTAGTCCCACACCTCTTCGGTTCTTTTAATTGATTTTATTAGTATTTGTGTCCTGCATTTGTGGTTCCCAAACAGTTTTATTTTAAGTTACTCAATAAAGATTATGTTTAAACTAGAGTGTTTCTCTCCGTGCCACATTATAGGGATTCTTTTCTTTTCAAGTCTGCCCTCATTCCTCTTCCCAGTGAGCACCACCCCACATATGCTGTTTGCCCCCCCCCCCCTTTCTTTCCCCTCTCTTGTGTGTTGAGCAGGGTATTTTCTGCATTATATACTAACGCAGCCTTTTTCTGTATACATACTATTTAAGCTGTCAACCAACACAACATTTTGAGAACATTGTGGTTCAGTCTTTGTTTTTTTTAACTATCCCTGCCAAAAAAACTCAGCTGGTCTTCTAGGGTTGCAGCCACGTGATTTGCTTGGGGTAGTGATCAGAAGGTCACTGCTAGCCCGCAGTGATGCATACTGTACTTAAATGAAGGGGCCTCCACTTTTATTCAAATCGTGTTCACTTCTCTGAAAATGAGCAATAATGACATGATGTTACCTGAATGGGATGGGGGCCCTTAGTCTGCCGGCCCTGATGTTCAGGGAGTGTTATAAGGGCAGCTTAAAGGTTGAAGGTACAGTCTGATTTAAGATTAGGGTGAAATAATGCCAGGGATAGATTGAAAAATATTAATGTTGCCGATTTTTATCATTTATCTTGTGTCCTCAATGTTAATGTAACCCTGTTTGCCTTGTTATGCACCATTCTCTCTTTAATGAGATCAACAGCTAAAAGGGTTAGTCACTGAACACACAATAAGATTAACAACAAAGAAAAGACGGTCGCTAAATTATGTCATGGTTCATATTTCAAATCCCAAGATTTAACCCTTTCGGCTTCTAGAAGGACCAGCAAAGCATTGAAAAGCAATGCCTAGATGGCTCATTTGTCAGCCAAGGGATTACCCATTTAAACAATATCACTATTGTTGGCGTACTTTGATGCCACATGGGACAGCACTTGTATCTCCCACCCATAAGCCTTCTAGGGGTTTCCGAACTGTGTTTCTAAATGTAAAAAACAGGACAATAACTTGGAAACTGGAGTGCACCGCACTGGACTTTAACATTGGAGTAAACTCATACAATTTTAGGCTACTCTTTATTGCACCCATTAATGCGTTAGGAAATCATGGATAGTGTCATTTTTTGACTGTGCTCTGGCACTAACTACACTCCTATAGTGCCATTTTTTGCATGACTTTTGGCGCACGTTATCCAATTCCGACATCTTTGTGTAATTGCTAGATCCTAGGGACAGACATTGTAGTTGTGTTTGGAATAATATGAGATGCAAGGATAATTTTAAAATAAATACATAAACACAGGGTGGTAAGAGTATTCTTTATTTTTTCGTAAGATTACTTACTTTCCGCTTTCCTTTGGGACAAATATACTTTATTTTACATTAAAAAAAATTCTTAGGGAAAACTATTTGAGGGTTTAAGAATGAAATAAAATAAAATAAATCCTCTCCAAATGCAGGGACTCAACCCTGCAACAAAACACAGAACTCCAGACATTTTGGACCACATTAACTAAGCGGTGCTATTCATTTGAATGCAGAAACGTACATGACATTCTGATGATGGCTCAATGGTAAATCTTTTGTGCCATACTTGGAATGGCTTAAGTGCATCATAAAGGTCAAGAAAACATGATTGGCACATACTTCTAAACGCTAAAGAATGCTGTTGGCATTAGGAAACGCTAAACCTGTCCAATATGTTTATCTCTTTATCAGTTGGACAGCCAATATTATCAATGAGAGTCTTTTGTTCTACCTTGAAATGCAGCCAGACATCAACGGAGAGCTCCTGAAAAATGTGAGGAATTCAGCACTCATCACATGGTTCATAATGGTAAGTCAGGCATGACTTTAATTAGGCTTGGTACTATAACCAATTAATTCTGCATTAGTTTAGTCACTTCTTGTTCTTGTAACAATGCAGTCAGTCTTGAGTGGCTAACACTGCTATATATCAGGCTCCAAACCCTAATGAAATTAGACAAAAGGATCTAAACGTACATCATGGAATAGAGGAGTAAAAGAGAGAATATTATATGTACTTTCATGCATCTTAAGGCATAAATAACACCCAAAAGTGAATTATCTTTAAGAGACAAATAAATACTTGGACTTGGGTTCACGGTTTCTATTAAGCCTCTCAATACACAGGCATAAATAAGGTACATCAGGGAAAGGGGGTTAAATGGAGACTTTAAAATACCCAAAATACATAAAAACATATAGATACACAGATAAAATAACAAAGGAGAGAGGAGTAGGCAGTTTGTAGAGATGGGTGGATTTGGATCCGCAGCAGATCAGCCGGATCCTTGGGTCTGTGGATTTCTGCGGATCAATCTCAAACAGGGCGATTCTCGTTTTGCAGATTTTTTATTATTATTATTATTGCCAATAAACTCTGTGGATTCTGCAAACCATTGACGGATTTGAAGAATGCACGGATTCGGCAATCCGTTAATGGCTTTTTAAGAATCCGCCAACGAGTTCCTGAATCCACAGATTGGATTCTACAAGTCCATCAATGGATTGTATCCAATGGCGGTTTTTGATGAATCCACGTAGATTAAAAAGCGACCTAATCTGTTTGCGGACTTCACACTGCAAAACGTATTTTAAGGGGAAATTACGAGAAAATCCAGGGATCTGATTTGGGCAGATTCTCCCATCTCTGGTAGTATGGTACCTTCTATTCAACTGCTTAATTGTAGAATTGATTTTGTACTACACATATTTTTGCTCAGATAGTTTAGGAATTATTGTAAATATTACCTTCCAATATTGTGCTGTTCCTCTTTGTTCTGCGCCCAGTACCAATTTTGGGCCATCAGTTTCTTGCTTTTGATATAAACTCACACCATGGAATGTATATGTACAAACTCCCAATAGTGTTCACTTTAATCTTGGATAGATTATGAATCAATGGGAATTATTCATTAAAATGCAATAGTGCTGATAAGAGCACTGTCTCATTGAAATTCCCATTGCAGTGAAACAGATTGGTTTCCCCAGGGTTATCAAAGACCAGTAAAGATAAACCGTGCACCACCAATTATATAATATAACTTTTTTTTCTGTGTATTGTTATTCACATTTTACGTACATCTAATTTAAGATAATATGTTGTATTCTGTAGAGATTAAAAGCAAATATCAAGTATATTGTTTTAGTGAAATAATGGCACATTATATTATTGGCACATGTAAGGATGGAAAAATAAACACAAGATTGCTGCCATGCGCATCTGTATGGGCCAAAAAATCCCCTCTGCCTGCCGTTCCGGACTCTACTAAAACCCAGTAGAAAAAGTAAGAGCTGCTCCATCTCTGCCTCTTTTTTAGGGCATACTGAATCCAATGCAGGGATTCCTCTTCACATTGGCTTTCTATGGATGGACTGGATGTAATTTTGACCTGAAGTTTCGACAGAAAGAAATCGCTTGGGAGCCAATATCTACTTCAACTTCTGCTGAAAATGCATTCACTGCACCCACTGGTTCTTTCCTGAACTACCCTGGCTACATCCAGAACTCAAACAAGACTGAGATGGGAAATAGCCAGCAAACAGATGACGGTTTGAGCATGATTTCTGAAGGTAATGGGACTATAGCTGAGAGACTGATCAGCAACTCCCCTGTTTACCAAGGCTGGTAGTTGTCCGTTATTCCACAGCTGGTCAAACCTTTGAGCTTCTTTATTACGCTAAAATGCTTTGTTGGCCCCTCTGGCAGTGAAAGGGTCAAAAGGTGACAGTGCTGTATCTGATTACTGTGCATTGTTTTACATTGGTCTTCAGCTGTGGATAAGAATGAATGCAATTCCTGAATCAATGTACAGTAACACCAACATTATTTTCCCGTCGCAGATTACTTTAGGAACTATTGATACAAAGGACTTCATTATTGTTTTATTTCTATTTAGTAACTGAGGTTCAAACGTATTCTTCACTGGAGTTACCACAGCAATATTCTAGAACTATTTCAATTTAAGCTGAACTGTGACATTTTTATTCAATGCCGGGACCCTCCGAAACCTGCACTAAGCACATTGTTCCACCACTTTTTATAACTTGTCCAGGTAAAACAATAGGGCTGCCGGACTCGGCCTCACTCCTCTAGCCAATAGAGAGCTTTTATGTTATTGGGACATAACATTGAAGCTTTCTATTGGACCACATTTATTTTCCTACTTCACAATGGTAAACAAAATGCAATGTATCTCTGGGCTGAAAATAACAGTTCAGGCAATGTTAAAAAAAATGTTTTCAAATTGGGGGTACAGTATTTCTGTTTTTAAAGAAGCAGTTCATACTCAGAAGACAAAATTAGTATAATGATGCTGAGTATCTCTATACACATTGAGCTTCTCAGACAAAATAAAACAAATATGGGAGGCTGGTGGTATTTGTGACAAATCAAATGTAAGAAAATAGCTAATAACTTTTTTCAGTTGATTGCAGATCTCATAAAAGGATAAAGCATCAATCCTGTCCAATGTAGATATTGATTTGTTTGCAGAATTCATAACATGAGTCCTAGATCTGAACCATGCTAATTTTAGCTCCAGTGACCCCTTGCATCTGAGATACTTACCAGTTCAGTTACTGGCCACCCAAAAGGACCACAACAATCTCTCTTTTCATCAAGATGGGGCATCATATTGGCCCAATGGACCTACAACATTTGGTGGCCATTTTGATTTCTCTAAAGGGGAGAAAAACACTGGCAACTAAACGTGTAAATATCTCAAAACGTCCGCTCCGAAGAACTACCTGGTTAGAATCTGTAGAAAAGAAAATCTGTCTAGACTGGATTGATGCCTAAATTCAAAAAGAGAAGATAGAATTGACTTTTATACATGCTATAAGAATATTGCATCAGGTATCTACTGACACGGGAGACCAGGCCATTACACCTTTATAACCAGGATCATTTCATTGAGCAAGACGAGTTGATGAAATAAATTGTGATTTATTCCCTTAAACCAGGCAAACATACTTTGTTACACAAAATACAGATAAAAGCACACTTACTTGGGACTGGGGTGACAAAACTCTTCTTTCATAGTTGCAGGGACTTCACATCCAGAAGTTTACCCCTCAATAGTCTTGAAACTGCAAAGATTCCAGGCAGACTTTGCTGAAGCAGAGCCTTGCTTCTTTCTCACTAGAAACTTTAAAACCCTTTACAGTGACTTAGAACTGAAAATCTGAGAGGACTTGGAGAACTGCCAACTTTGAGCTGCGTAAGGGTTTTTAAAACCTCTCGGGCTCATCTCCCCCAAAACCCCTCTCCCTATCAGGAGTCATAAGAGATTTCCCCAGCAACAAATCTGAGACAACGTCTCATAAACAGGGTTTCTTAAACCTCTGACTGTCCACAGGGGCAGGTGACATATGGCCTTTCTGCCCCTGTTTCCCTCCACCCACCCCCACGGGGGAGACCCCGGCCAGTGTGGGTATACCAAAAGGTTTTGACACCTCCATATCCTGGACTGCCTTTGAAGCTAGAAGGCTGGGTAGCCTCATGTCTCCCATGCAAAATGGCTAAGGCTTGCACAAGCATATATTTCAATACACTTTGCTAATAAAATATACCTTACACTCTGCAAAACCTGACATACATTTGAATAAAAACCTCTCCGCTTTATTAACTAGCTGGAGTACCCCGTGAACCCCTATGTTACCTAGGGATCCCTGCAGCTACGGGAACTTTTCATCCCTGTGCCTTATGTTACTGTGCACAAAGCATACATGTACGTAACACACTTTGTTAATAAAATATACGCTTTAACAATCCTAAGTCTTTCTGGTTATGGGGAATAGAAGAAGAAACTGCATGTCATTTCCCCCTTGCCATATTCCCCACACACAAACTTTATAATAAACTTAGTACGGATTCTAAGAATCCCCTCACAACCTTAGATGATTGGAGTACCTCAGAACCCCTATTCCAGGTTCTGGGTGACCTGGGCATTAAATGAGTATCCCCCTCAACCTAGGGACCCCTTAACTGTTTCAGGGACACCTCACATCTCTATGCCTCCATTTTCTTTCTGGCCTGTGCTGAAGCAGGGAAACCCTGTGGTGTCTACATGCATCCAGGCATCTGACCTGATTCATGGGTACCATTTTTAAGGGAACCAGTCACTCTGTTCCCCGTCTAGATAGACACAATCTGCCAACACTTCCCTGCAAACCCCCCTTGAAACTCATACTACAGCCATCTCTGCTTGCTGGCACTCCTGGAAAGGTAAAAACACATAAAATACTATATTAACGCACAATTATGGGTTATGCATATACAACACTGAATCCAAGAGCTGAAACTCTATAAACCCAACACAAGGATCAGGGGTAACCAAACGGGCTTAAACCTTTATTTGATAGCCTGGCTACCCCCTGCCGTCACATCTACTCTTTAATTCTCTTTAAAGAAACCACTCATAACATATTACTGCGAGTATTGCTAAATCAATGTAATTCATCACTGCACAATATGCTACTTTGATACATAGCCATGTATGACAAATTTGAACAACATACCCAATACCGAGAATGTACATGTTGTTCTCTGGCAACAGCATTAGTTCCTGCACCTGCTGTCCATGTGCAACAGTAAAATGATTCCCTAAAGTACAAAAATAATAATTGGAAGTGGTTAAAGGGAAATAAAGAGGAAATCAATTCTAGCTGTTTTTTCCCTGTTATTTTTACATGGGAGATGAAGCAGGGAGTCTCCGAAGCTGATCCCTATTAATTTCAGCTCCAGGGACCCTGTGCTTCCAGGGTTACTTACTTCCGTAGGCAGTGCCGGCAGCCACTCTGCTTGGCTGCCAGGGTCAAAGGCTGCTTTCCCAGGCTCCCACACCCTGCGGGCCAATAGGATGCCGTGGCATCATCCAGTGCGGCTTCCTATTGCCCTACGTGACACGGGAGCTTTAAACTGGCAGGAGATACCGGAACCCCCTCGGAGGTTAGTGCCTCGTGAAGCAGGGGTCCCCCACAGTTGAAATTAATGGGGTTCAGCTACGGAAACCCCTGCATCAAACCTGTGTAAAAAAAAAAATAAGAAAATAAAAATGGCTTGGATTGCTCCTTCCAGAGTACTTAGGGAGGGTTAGCAGGCTGAATTAACAAGAGTCAATAGAGTGTAGCCCATCAGCAGTGTTTAACTGCATTCAATAATATTTGCTATTGCTTCATGTTAATTTTAATAATTTACAAAATTAAGAATTGCATTGCTTTATAACAATGTGGCAATGTTATTGTTGTCAATGCTACCCAGGAACTAATTTCTTTACTGCATTACTGTTTATATGTTAATGATGCGTTACACAAAGGCCGGTACAATTGGCCACTTCAGAGGATATTGATTTACCCCTAAATGGTAAAAACTATCTCCCATAGTTCCCCTTTACTAGTGAGATTGTATCTACAGCTTTGGGTACTCTACTAACAAGTACAGCCAGTAGCGGATTTGAAGATCCGCCACTCCCAGGCACTTGCCTTTGGCGGCCGCCTCCTTGCTGCCACCCTCCTTCTCCTTCCGAATCGCAGTGTCAAATGACGCTGCGGACGTCACCACACGAAGTCATGACGCAGTTTTGCCATTGCAACGAGATGCCGTTTGATGTCACGTTGGTGACGTCATTTGATGCTGCGATTCGGCAGGAGTAGGAGGGCGGCAGCAAGGAGGTGCCGCCACAGGAAAGTGCCTTCCTACCAGGCCCGATAATGCGGCATCTGTATATGGAGGTGGACATTTTTGCCACCTCAAAATGTTGCCGACTTAGGCCCATGCCTATTGGGCCTAATGGGAAATCCGCCACTGAGTACAGCTGCTGACAATTCACTGTGGATGCCATTTTAAGCCCATCTAAACACCAATAGACAAGTAATTATCTTCGAGAACAGGTGATCCCGCTGCTTAATTTGGAAGCAGGCACCACACAAAATTCAAATGGTATGATTAGTAAGAATACTTTATATTGTAAACCATATGGAAAGAAGTCCCAAAAGCATGGCTCAAACCTCCCAAAACAATAGGATCATTCAAGAGGTGTTATAAAAGGAAAAAAAATTCATACAAATGTATTTAAATACAATACAAAATCAGAAATCATTAAAAAAAAGTGCATTGAAAACACTTAAAGTAACTTATACTCAGGGGCATAGATGAAAAGAACCGCATAAATATAACGCTGGGGAGTCACCTACAAGCATTCCTGGATAAATCAGAAATAGATATTCAGTGCACTAAATACATGCTGGAAAGCCTGGATTTACTCATAGGTATGCAGGTACAAAATTGCTACATACACCAGGATATCATTCACAGCATGAATGAATAAATAAATACATAAAGTATGCAAGAAAAATGATATTTACAAATATAAGTATCTGAGGAGTACTGTATGTGGGATAGTCTCACTTGTCTCAGCGCTCCTGCTGTAGACAAAACACAGAGGTCACGTCTCTCAATTTCTTGCTTCACTTAAAATGCTTCAAAGTGTTCAGTAGTGGTGATTCTCCAGAGGACATGTAGGCGCCCATTGTCACTGCAAGATGGCAGCTCCCCACATGAACCTATAGCACTGGAACACCCCACACACTTTTCATCGTACATCACTTTGCACCTTCCTGGTCTAATCGGCGCCAGTATTTGAAGTCACACAATGATGACGTCATACCCTGTAAATACAAGAAAATTAAATGTCCACAGATAAGTACAAAAACATTTACAAACCTAATAGCAGTATCACAATTGAAAATATCACAATAATCATCGGTGAAATGAAGCTCCGCATTGACAAATGGAGCAACAGTATGGAGATAAAAAAAACAATCTGCTCTCCCTGTGCAACAGTTACTTTATTTTTCTAGGTCTCCCAAAATTATTTCCAATGACACTTTTTCAATACTAATTGCATTAGTCCCTGAACCGTTATGAACTTTAAGAATATGTCTGGCTATGCTGGTTATAACCTTCCATCTAGACAAGTCTCTCTGTGCATTCTGTAAATTACAATTATGTTCTAATACTCTCTCTGTTTCCTTTGACATTCCGACATGAATTAATTTACACAGATAGGTAGACCATAAATAACCTTCTTAGACACGTAATAACACTAAAAATGTAATATAGAGTGTTTTGTCATAAATGACTTTGGTAGTCTGCATAAAGGAAAAAAAACCTTACATGACCCATCTTCATATGATCCAAGTATTCTCTGATCACTGTGAGTGATTTAGCATGAAAAGTGAAGTGACTATGAACCAATTTATCCCTGATATTCCCAAGCAAGCATCTTTCCGTCATGCTAACTTTGGGGAGAATATAATTTTGCGGTTCAGTATCATCCAAAAGAATATAGTAGAGATGGGAAATAAATCCCCGATAGGTGCTTCCAATATCCTGATGATGATTGCAATATAGCATACAGTCCAGGAAAGAGTATATCTTCAGTGAAAATGAATGTGCAGTATATAGGCTTAAATGCTCACCTTATAGCCATAGTGTGGATAGCAAAATAAGGGGTGAAGAGCCCCACAGTGAGTGTGTGCAATGAGCACTCAACATAGAGAGCCCACCCCACACCCACTAATGGGAGCAAGACACCTAAATCCCTAGGCTTGAGCAGGTAAATCGCCTAATAATATATACAAACTGCATAATATTTGAAAGAATAGTTCACTCACGGTTAGTAGTTCATCACAGTAGAAAAGAATGGTGGATCACTGCTTGGAAAAATAAAGGGCTGGAGGCTAATAGCAAAATTAAAAATGCTTAAGCATTTTTAATTTTGCTATTAGCCTCCAGCCTTTATTTTTCCAAGCAGTGTCCACCATTCCTTTTTCTACTATCCAAAAGAATATGCCAATGTTTTTTGTAAAATGGACTGAAGTTCAGCCCATTGAGAATTAAACATTTTAATAAATCTCACAGTATTTGTCATTTGTTGTAGGCTTAGGAATTAGTAATTTGTCACAATCACTATGTTCCACCCCAAACAAACAGAGAACAGTATCCTGTGTCACTCAAAAAGTCAAATAGACATTTAAAGTATTTTAAATCATGCAGACACAACGTTTCGGGTGAAATCCCTTCTTCAGGTAGAAACATGTACAAATCACCATCCTAATCAATCCCTTCTTGATACAACATTTGCTGTACCCTATTTCCTCAAATATAGAAGTTAGTTCTTGTAGGGGGATATTCTAGTAGCACCAATTTGTGTCAACCCGTCTCTAGAGACCTCTTTCCGATTTGATTTACATGGTTTGCTATTCTGTAAGCCCTACTCGCATGTCCAAACTGCAGAAAAAGCTTTTTTTCGATGTGGTTTCATTCCCGGCTCGGAATGACCAAACTCAATTTTTTTGCAAACTAGCCAAATTCTACTAACTTTGAAAAGTGCAAAAGATGCATTATTAGGCATATCTCCCTCGTTTATTTAGAGGGAGATTTGAGGGGTCATATACAACTGGAGATACAGCTCAACCCCGTTATAGCACGATCCGATACAATGCGGATCCGCTTATAACGCGGTGTGAGCGTGGCTCCAAATACATTTTACACCGGTTACCACACACAATAATGTAATATTGCCCTAAAAATATTAATTTGATTATATTCCTCTTACATAGATCCCCCCCCTCTACTTTGACAAAATATATAAAGGACAATAAGTACATTTATTATACCATAAAACAAATATACTGCTGCTCAGGGAGGCTCGTTTTTGCCCAGTCACGTCGGTGGTGCAGCACGCTCTGGTAGGCTGTGCGACATCTGGTGGATGCCGGGGGACGGAATCCAGGAAGTTGAACCAGCTGGAACATAGCGTGCTGCTGTTGCTGTGTGACACCAGAACTTCACCACCTCCATATAGTGCTCCCTGCTGCAAGAAGCTTACCAGCCCCCCCTGTATACAGTTTCCCCCAGTCTAATCCCCCCCGACCCCTTACATATAGCGCCTCTGCGATGGCAGGCCCGGACCCCATGTCTGTGGTGTCGGATCCCCAGCAAGCAGCAAAACTGCTCTGGGCTCATTCCGGGGGGAGAGTCCAGGTTCTGTGATGCAGTTCTAGTGCTGGTGGAGCAAGAGATCCCTGTGAAAAAAAAATCCTGCCAGAAGTCAGCCCCTATATAAGGTGAGTAGTGCCACCCCCCTCTCCATGTATACGGTTACAGCGACCCCTCTACCAGTTTCCTATATAAGTTGGGATCCCTGTATACGGTGAGCAGGGACACCCCAATATTAACAACAGATCGGAGAGAAATAACCTAGTAAGGGCACACTAAACACATAGGTGGTATGGTGAACACTTTAAAACATACACTTTATTCAAATAATTTATCCTGGAGGATGTTTGCAGTCAGCATTCATTGATCCAGAACCCCACATTCAGTGTTCATATGAAGGATCTAAACGTTTAATTCTTATTTTACCACCCATTATTTGAATAAAGTGTATGTTTTAAAGTGTTCACCATACCACCTATGTGTTTAGAGTGCCCTTACTAGGTTCTTTCTCTCCGGTCTGGTGTTATATGCACTTACCTAGGGAGCACCGACACATTTACATTTAGACAGTTACGGGGGTTCCCTCTTTTGTTATCTACACCCGAATATTATGAAGCCGAAGCAGGGAGAGTAGAGAACAACTAGCTGATGAAGATGCCGGGTAAGTCCTGCGTGGGGGTGCTGCTGCACCGCCAGTTCTGGAACAGCTGGGAGAGTTATCCAAGCTTTCCCCCTCCGGCAGCCGCGGAACCCCTGAGTGGTGCAATGTTTGCGGCAAAAATGTTTTTTTACGCATTCCGCATATAACGTGATCGCATTCTGTGGACCCCAAGCACCGCACTATAATGGGGTTCAGCTGTACTACTAAATTGGAAGATCCTCGTCCTCTCCAATTTCTATTTCAGTGGAGCTAGCACCACCGTCAGGTCATTCCCCATCTAAAGCATGTACAATCTGGGGGAATTGCATGTTAAACCATTTGTCACTTGTTATAGATGCCGTTTAAATGATGCAATTTCTAATACAGAAGACTGATTTTTGGCTAGTTTTAATCAGCGATTTATGACCATGTCAAACCATGCGGTTTTACAAGGACAAACTTGCAGTTACTGTATGACTAAAAGGCCCTGTAATCTTGTAACCAATGAATTATATTTAGAATCATTTAAGACACATTTTCAAATGTGGTCACACTGAGGTACCTTTCTGTAATGCTGGTGAGTGAGAATCTGAGAGAAGCAAAAGGTTGTAAGAACTGTTTCCTTACAGAACAGATCAGTTTCAATTTTGCCAGTAGCTGAAACACTAACTTGGTTGTCTAAAAGGTAAAGAGAACATTTAGGATAATTTGATGTTATACCCATTTAGGACACTCAATAAAATGTAAACACTCCTCTCCAGACCCGCTCCAAAGAAAGAAGATATCATCTGTAAAGCGGATCCAGAGAACAATATGTTTGGTGTATATTTCCATTGAAGCACAAAAAAAACATTTTTCTCCCACCAGCCTAAAATATGACTGGCATAGGACAGAGCACTTTGTGCCAATCAATTGTAAATAATATCTTTGATTTAAATTGAAAAGTGTCTCAAAATGAACTCTAATAGAGTAAGAATAAATTCCTGAAACTCAAAACTATTATAATCTATTCCCAAGAAATACCTCATAACTGTCAACCCCTGATCATGATTATTGCTAGAGTACAACGATTCAATATTGCATGTTACTAATATTGTGTTCTCATCAACTACAATTCAACTACAATTACAATTCAACTTCCAAAGAACATCTGATGTATCACAGAGGTACGATGGAAGGCATTCTAAGGGGTAGATCCACAGTGCTCCTTTAGAGATTTATCGAGCTGCTAACGGGTATCTTCAAAGCTCACTAAAGATGGGTTGTCTGGCAGCTAAGATGACCTGTCATTAACTTTAATGACCATTTAGTGTTAATTATATGCAAATGAGGTGTGGACCCCCTGAACTCATACCCATGGCAGGCCATTAAATTGAACGCGGTCTGTAACGCCATCTTATTTTAGGTCCCACGTTTACCTGGTGTTAATTGCTTCTAGCAACTAACGTCGGGTCGCTGAAAAAAATTTGTTCTCATCCTTGGTCGGATGTTGGTCACTTTGACTTCCTATATTGCCTTAGCAATATTAGGAAGTCAAGGTGAATACCCTGGACTAGGTGTCACAAAATGTAGACACGACCTGTGTATTATTCCTTTGGAAGCCATAGTGGCCATAAAGGCATGCATTTTACAAAGTCTGCCAAAGGGTTTATACAAATACGCTAATTAACTTAATACCCATTATATGTAATAGTGGTACAACCGCTATGGCATACAAGGGGTTCACCTTAATCCCTTAATCCCCCCTGGGCGACCAAACCCACCTCTCCAGAAAATATAACCTCCTCTCTACAGTACTGACCACTATCACTACTAGCCAAAAGGTGGCAAATAGGGCTAATGGCCAACATAGTCACAATATACAAGAACGGCACAGGCAAAAATACCCCCAAATATTACCATTACACCTAGTGTGTGTGTGTGTTTACTGTACATAATACCGCGCTCCTCCCTATAGAAGTTTGCTGCAGGTAAAAAGATAGGCCTTAACATATAGAAAAACAAAAAGAAAGATTCCTGCGCTCCTACCAATTAGGCTAAAATAAATAATAATCTCATGAAAAAGGGTATTTTGTTAAACCCTTTGGCCAAAGTACCTACTATATATATATATATTATATATATATATATATATATATATATATTATATATATATATATATATATATATATATATATATAAATATTTACAAATAATGTTCACAAACCTATACATTTGCACGCCCCGGCGAGTGGATTTAACCCTCCACAGCAAAGCATACGTTGTATTTACACATTATTATAAATATATATTATATATTATATATATTATATATTTATATATATATATATATTATTTATAATATATATATATAATATATATTTTTAGTTGTCCCATGGACTGTGAAAAAAGTGTAAGCCCTGAAGGGGTTAATAAAGCATGAGTTTATGTGGGTAGTGCAATTAAAATCTGGCTAAAGCCAGTATCAACAGACGACAGAGACGCCCAATGCTACATCCAACATGACAGAAATACACAGTAAAATACTTATATATTCTCTTGAAAAGGGGTCATTTAGTTTAACCCTTTGGCCAAAGCGTTGTAAGCTTGCGAGCCACGACAAGGCAGACACCCGTTCGCAAGTCCTAACACTACCAGATAAAATACTAATATACATCTATTAGGATTAAAATTCTCATTTACCTCTATTAGGAGGGAGAAAGACCACATTGGATTTATATCCAGTAGAATGAAAGGACCTTCTAACTAGCTCCTCCTTCCCAGGTTTTAAGCCCGCCCCTCCCCACTTCCCAAGTTAGTAGGTCCTTTCATTCTATTGGATATAGATCCAATGTGGTCTTTCTCCCTCCTAATAGAGGTAAATGAGAATTTTAATCCTAATACAGAAATACAGAAATGAGTAAAATGTATAAAGATAAAAAATACAAAAAAATTACTTCCAGGGAAAAAAATCTACAAACAATAAACCAATCTTTGATAACCACAAAGAAATATCATACAGTTATATCCACATTCAGATGATTCATAGAGTCGATAAAAAGTCAACCATATACATAATGGCAGTAAGTAGGTAAGGTTTGGTGCAGCTCCAGAAAAGGATTTCTTCAGCCTTTGGATACAATATAAAAAACTAAAGCGCAAACAACCACCATAGTGAAGTACTGAGAGGTAAGTTTACTATTTAGATAGACTAATACATTTGCCTTTAAGTGATTTTTGTTCATTTATCTTGTATCAACTAAAAAGATTTTCCTTCCACTCCATTCGATACGTTGGCCATTACCCTGATAAGCCACCTTTGTCTTGTAGAGCTAATGACCAGTAATGTACAGGAGGTTTAAGTTTTTTTGGGGGGGGTAGTAGTGATGGATTATAGTGATAGGTAGGTCGCCCAGGGGGGAATAAAGCGGTTGATTAACCCTTTGCATGCTGTAGTGTTTGTTCCCCTATGACATACAATAGATAGTTGGGGTACTGCTATTAACCACTTGGCTACCTTCGTGACAATGAAGGCATGCATAATGCATGCCCTCGTGGCACTTGTTTTCCTTTTTAATAACATTTTTATACACTGACGTGATTAATGTTGACATTTAGGCTCTTAAGGGTTATCTACCGTTACTTAGGGGTATTCATAGTGGTACATGGTGTTCATAACGTTGATCTCAGTTGTGTTTCTTTTCACTGGGGTTTGTGGTCATGTTTGATGTGCTGCGCTTCTGTTGCCTTACGTGATGCTGCATTAAGCATGATGTTGCCTTGGTAATGGAGGGGGGTGATGTCGGGACCGCCGGTAGGTGCGGACGCTCTGACGCAGCGCCGCAAGCATGTGCCGGGTGCACAGTGGTGTGCACCGTGTGCTGCGCATGCGTGGACCACTGTCGCGTCATGGTGGGACCCGATTTCGCGCCGGTGCACCGCTGCAGCACATCTTGGAGGGTAAATCATGGGGTAAAACATTATGGTCTCATGGCCTTCATGGTATTCAAACAATTCAGGGGGTGTTACTGTTTCTCAGTAACAAAATAGATAGCCATCGTTAGCACAGTCGCAGGATGTCCATCAAATGTCGGTTTTATTGTCCACATAGGTCCCCCGTGCTAGTCTGCCACAGTTGTCCTGTCCACCGCTTCTCAAACACATCACCAAATCAAAAAAGAACAGTGGCACGCAGGAGATTCTCCACTGCATCGGTGATGTCCCGCACTTTTATTAATTAATCCGTGCGAAAACATGTGTTGCAATAATGTTTCAGGGGGGGCGACAACAACAACCCACCGTTCATCAGGTGTAATGACATAATCAGTGAGACCAGAATCTTTTATAAAGATATTGTGATCCCCGTACACTATCGAATGCTGAAGCATACTCCGGATGACAAGGGAGTTAGGCATCATAGCGTCAATAGCACATTCTGCCATCAGCTCCAAACTAGCTTATGACGTTCACAACACTCAAACACACAAAATGATGACAATACATAAAATATAAAGATAACTAAAAACGCCAGGGGCAATTGTTAAATAACAATACATAAGTAACCTGAAGGCATAGACAGACAGTAGAATGACAAGCAATTTTAACAGTAAAGTATCTTTATCACACCTTATTTATTTATTTTTCCCAGCAGAATGAAGAATATTAAGACAACACTCCTGGTTCTTCTAATGTTTGAACCGAAATATCCTGAATATAGAACACACAATGTGAAACCCTTACTAACTTTGATATCCGATACAAGCAGAAGCAGCAAAATATACAATGCTACACCATGAGCAGCCTTTATGTAAACAATAGCCTAAATATAGCAAACAAAGAGTCCTTTTCAATGAAACACCATTCTTTTTAAACATGATGAAAACATGGACTTTTTTTTAAGACCAGTTTTTAGAAATAATTACTCCAAACTTAGGAATGAAGACCTTTAAAAAGAAAAAGTGTAACCTTACAGTATATTCACATTAGTTCATAATCGAGCTCAAAGCAAATAACATTCTAAACATCGTCTAATAGCAACGGACGACTTGTCATATAACCGTATTCTGTAGTTTCTATGAAACCGGATACTCCGGCCACATGATGGGGCTCTGCTGAATCAAAAAATAAAGAGAACGGCATTTAATAAGAAAACATCTAGTTTTCTTCCTCATAAGTCCCCTATGAAAAACTGTGTCAAGTTGTACTGCCCAATAAAGCTCTCTGGGGGAGAATATTTTCACAATTCCCACCCCTTTCTGGAACCAAAATCTGTTCAAGGACCATCCATTGTAGTAGTTACATTGTATGTGCTACATTACTGTATGTCTTGCAGAATAAAAATATTTCCCTACTAGTGTTACTCTTGTTTTCATTCTTTTGTAATTTCTGATGCTTCTTTTATGCTCAAATATGTGCTAGTTAAGCTGTTTTTATTTATTTTGTACCTACAGTGTACCTAACATAGCCCATAAGGGTATTACATTTAAGTAAATATATTACACTCTTTGGGCTGGATATATCGAACTCCGTTTTGAAGTGGAGTTAATATCGCACCCGCCGTTGGTATACATCAACAAGGCCCCCACAGTAATGGGTATTAGTCCTATTAGGCAAATGTGCCTAAAAGGACTTTTGCCCATTGAAAATAATTCCAAAAAATATTACACAAAATATACATTACAAAAAATAATAGATACTAAGCAATGAAATCCATTAAATGGCACTATGTCTACCTAAGCCCTCAACGGGGGTGTGACGGAGCGGCTTTGTAGGTATAAATAACAGGACAGTCCTTCATCGCCGGTGTATCAAAGGGAGTTCAGGCTCTCCCCCTGACAGGCTCTCTGCAATCTATTCCCTCACAGATTGAGAACCAGGAAGAAATCTGCTGTCTGCCTTTTAAACCTCCCCTTTCCAATCAGCTAGCAGACCTACAGTACAAGCTAGGGTGTGGTTTTTTTTGGTCTGCTCAAGTGAGAGTTTTTAACCTCTTACATAGTCCCTCGCAGGGAGCCTAGATACCCACATTGCCTATCAATGTACCTCCTAAATAAATAAGTGTTTCCTTTCCCCAATACCGAAATACTCAACACATACTATAGGCAATATGTCCAATGTAAAGCCTGAAAGGGCAGAGAAGAAAGAAAGACCAAATAACTAGGAGGAGGTAAAAATCTATTCGGCAATTTGCCAGGTATAAAGTTAGAAGACAGTTCATGCAGTTGGGCACACATCAAAAACAATGCTGGATATTGGAAAAAGTCAAATAGCTATACAGTAGGTACAAAGCCAAACAAGAATAAATAGTCAATAAAGGGTGGCAATGTCAACTTTTCAGGGTAAAGACCCTTTCTTCTGGCCAGTTCCCACGTAAAACAAAAAAAGCCCACAGTACTTCCCTTGAATTGATATGATCCTCCTAATGTATATAGAGCAGCATCAGGGCAGATAGCTACTCAGTCTGTGACTGGATAGCTCGCTCCCATGCTCAGCTATCTGGTCACAGACTGAGTGCTATCCATTTGCATCCGCAGCATGCTTTCGGGGTCACACTATGTTTATAAAACCCTGATTATGTTATTACACCTGACAAAGGGTGGGTTTTCCACCTGAAATTGAATTCATAAACGTGTGGTACATCACCGCTGAAGCGGTGAATCATCTAACATTAGGGGAACTGTGAACGTACGCAATTATTACAATGTACAAATTGATTGAATACCGCCATCTAGCAGATAATTCATTTCAATACAAATGGATCTATTGCACCTACTACATACTGTATATGATTGGCATTATTACAATAAATCTGGTGATTACTGGGAAATAGATATGGAGTATTTGATACTCTAATGAAATTGGAAATTAAAGAATTATCCTCTGTCAGGTACCTGGCTGACAGGAAAAAACCCAACAGCCCTTTTAAGGCATCTGGAGTCTCTCACAGGTAAAACATTTGTGGGGAATAAGAAATTGTGTTTTAGCCACATAATTTCATCTAGGGATACACTGTGTGTGGGTTTGGATCTCATATTTTTTTGTTTTGACCCCTTGGGGAACCTACCACAGGATGTGCTAGTAAGGGATAGGTTTTCTGTTTTGCTCATTTTTTATTAACCTATCTTACTCTATGTACTGTATATAATTTTGTAATTCTTTTTTTCTGTAACAAGCACTGTATGTTTTTTGTTATATTAAATCTTAAATGTATTAAGTAATATCTTTCCGCTGTAATTGAACATATTACATTTGAAAGGGATTGTGCTCAGTTTCAGATATATTTTGCTAAATTGGGGTTTTGTTCATTTTCTCTCAAGTTTTAAGCCTAGTGTGATTCCTGGTGGTGGCAACATATTTGGGGTATAGTGTAGGTGCGAGTACTTACGCTTTAGTTACCTACGGCAAGGTGAGTGGGAATATTTGGCTGGCAGTTGTTAACCCCTTTACACACACGTACACATGAGCAAGTGTGTATATGATAAATTGGTGGCAGAGTGGTGGGATCATTTTAGATGTTATTATTGTAGCCTAAGTGCTTCATTTGTGGCTGGAACAAGCTGAACAATAAAAAGGAGGCACTGGCCTTGTGTGAGGATTGCAGAAGGACAACAGATAAGTCTCCAAAGACATAACTCATTGCTTTTAATATACATACAACAGACAGTTTCCCCTACCTCTCTCTTGTGTTTCTGTCGCTATCTTTTATTTGGCACAAGTTTGTGTAAACATGGCTGATGTGTACAAATCTTAGACAAAATAAGCCATGATGTCTCACTATGAGGAGAGATGTATTCCTACACTGGGGAGAACTACAGAAGATCTGGTTCAAGAGGTGTTGCAGAGTGATTCAGTCCAGGATGTGCCATGATGATGAGCAGAGCAGTGGGGCTGACGGTGGCTGAGCACGGAGGAAGGGATTTTGGAGGACGGAAGAGGCAGTTTTTCAGGAGGAATGAGACAGTTTAGGAGGGAGAGATCAGAGTTTCTCCTGAAAAACGAGGATATCCCAAGATGGACACTGTGCACAGGTGCAAAGACATGCACACAAACTCATGCACATATATACATACAGGCTACAGACAAATATATAAGCATTTTAATATCCCCCATGAAGGAAAAATGGGAAGAAATTTTCAGTAGAATTGTCCTGCTCTAGAATAAGTGGAAGTCAGAATGATTAATAGAATTTACATGCACTTTAACCTCTGATACTTCCATTGTCATAAATGTCAACAGAAATAATAAATGGCTACCTCCTTACTGTCTCATTACTGTCTCCAACGAAGATGACTTCCTCCTAGATCCTTTGCTCTTGAATTAGTAAACAAGGGATTAAACAGGCACACCTTAAATTTAGTTCAAAAACAATAATTATAATGTATTCAATTCCATAGTAGTAGCACTACTGTACGTGTTTTTTTTTTTATCCCCTTTCAGGTTTTCTTTTTTTTTATCCCGAAAAAGGTTTATAAATTGACGTCTTTGTGTCAATAAAAATGTGTAATCGGTCTGTTAAATGATGATAAGAAAGGTTTTTCCTCAATTTTGATGTGAGGTATAAAGGTAAGTCTGGAAACAAATTGACACCCCCCAAAAATGTCATTTTCATTTAATCTTCATCTTGTGTCATTTTAGTTCATATTTACTATTATAATTTACTAAGCTGTGCTATTCAATAAGACACATTCAGGCTCTGGTACTGTAGATAGCTCAGGGTCTGTCGAAGCCCAAAACTACATTAGATTTATACATGAATCCCATTGATTTCAGTTGATTTACTTTTCTTTTATACTGTTAGGACACAGTAGTAGAGATGGGGGCAATTTTTTTTTGCGGATTTGAATCTGCCTCGGAAAAGCGTGATTCATCTTGTCTGGCTTTTTTAAAAATCACAATCCACATGGTGGATTCTGCAATCCGTTGGTGGGTTTTTAGAAATCCACCAAGGGATTGTGGAATCCGCGGATTGGATTCTTAAAAATCCACCAACGGATTGTATCCAACGGATTAATCAGCACGGACTGAAACTGGAATAATCCGTCAACGTATTTTTACACTGCGGGACGGATTTTGAATGGAAAGCTCTGGAAATTCCAGGAAACGGATTTTGACAGTTTCGCCCACCTCTGCACATTAGTAAATAAATCCCCAAAACTCTGGTTTAGGAAACTCCAAAATTATAGCCCAATTTGCAGTATTTAACACAACACTTTTCTTTAGCTTTGATAGGGGGGTTAATATGTTTATGATAAAATAGTCAATTTCAAGCTATGCTTCTTGATATAAAATGTATGAAGATGGTTTCGGTAGACTCATTGCCGTTCACGATAACAAGCAATGTATGAAGTCGTCATACTATTTAGGGCAGGTGTTTTGGTAGAATATATAGAACCAAATGTCCAAGCGCATCAATAGTGTATTTAAAGTGATATATGAACCTGTGATTCAAAATATATTATTCATATTTATATAAATATATATGTGTATTTGATGACAGAAAAATAACGGTAGTTAATCAAAAAATATATATAGTGTGTTACAAAGCGTGTAAGTGATATTAAATATACAAAAAAACCACAAATACAAAATGTAATTAAATGGTGAAACTTCTCTTAGGAATGGAGGGTCTGCAGCTGTACTGGAAAGGCTGAAGTCAGGATAACACCAGCTAGATAGAAAAACAAAGAAGAAAGCGCAAGACACTCATAGTGTAGTATTAAAAATGAAAAGTTTTATAGAAAAAAGGGGTAATATATGCACATACAGAATAACAAATATATAAAGGCATGTACAGTAGGTATAGTAACCTGGTCTGGTCTATACTGGTTACTATACCTACATGCCTTTATTGTATTGTATTGTATGTCTTTATTTATAGAGCACCATTAATGTACATAGCGCTTCACAGTAGTAATACATGTGGTAATCAAATAAATAACAGATAATATAAATAACAGATCATGGGAATAAGTGCTTTAGACATTAAAGTAACATTAAGGAAGAGGAGTCCCTGCCCCGAGGAGCTTACAGTCTAATATATATATTTTTTATTCTGTACGTTCATATATTACCCCTTTGTTTTTTTATAAAACATTTAATTTTTAATACTACACTATGAGGGTCTTGCGCTTTCTTCTTCTTTGTTTTGGTAGAATGTATACATATTTGCTTCGCCATTGTTTCCCCTTATTTAGCACTGGTGAAATCTGTCGGTTCCGGGGCAGCTTTCATTTATGGGTTTTAGTTGTCGGTCTCAAAGTTTAGGGACATGAATAAAATCTTTCTGATATATTTCAAGCTACAGTAGCACACATTGTAGTTTATATGATGACGTTTCCATCTGTTTGTTGACAAAGTTACTTGTGAAATTCGTCCCACACTGAATCCTTCATCATATATTGGGGTCTTTTTACTAAAGTCTCTGAGACGGCAAATCTGGGGGAAAACCAGGGCAAAAAAATGAATCATGTCACAGACAAAAGAAATCTCATTGAAAGCATAGGCAGATATTCATTTGATACATTTCAGGTAATTCTTTTACAGAGGTTTTCTCTCATTTTTCATCTCATACATTTTAGTAAATAACCCCTTAATGATTGTAAGTATCTTTCACTTTTTCATTGTCATACTTTACCATCAAATACTAATTATTTTGGGGGCACGACTTTGGTCAACATTGTGTAGTTTTCTAATAAATGTCTTATAAGTGGAAATGTTGGGATCGCAAAATAATTCTCACCGTTTATGTATTATAAATCCCTAACCATAATATTTGTATCATATATAGCGAGCAACTGAATTGAGGCATAATTATCCACAGCTTCATACTTAAGCACTCGAATTGTTATGAATGTGAACTGGCTTTGACAGAAATATGCTGTAGCTAACAGAAGTTGACCGTAATCAGTGAAGATGAGCCATTTCTCTTTGTTTTTGCTAGGTTCTGAAGCTAGCACAATTGAAATTCACATATCCAGTGAACTGCCTGACCTACATGACATTGAGGCTGATGCTGAATCACTAGAAAACAGCGAAAAGCAAAAGTTGGTGCAATGAACTTCAAACCATGCCAGTCACAAGAGGAAAATACATGGCTATCCTGTAATGAGAACGACCATGAAGCTGTCTTCTTATCGCTTTATTTTTCTTTTTACATATACAGTACAATTATTTTAGTATATTTTCCGCATTCAGTACTGGTTGACAAATAGCGAGTGTAAAAAATAGAAATTTTCCTGACTCTCCCTATGTATGCATGTAAGTATGTATGTATGTATGTATGTGTATGTGTGTATGTGTGTATGTGTGTATGTGTGTATGTGTGTATGTGTGTATGTGTGTATGTGTGTATGTGTGTATGTGTGTATGTGTGTATGTGTGTATGTGTGTATGTGTGTATGTGTGTATGTGTGTATGTGTGTATGTGTGTATGTGTGTATGTGTGTATGTGTGTATGTGTGTATGTGTGTATGTGTGTATGTGTGTATGTGTGTATGTGTGTATGTGTGTATGTGTGTCGTGTGATACGCACTCAATTGATACACTGTGGATAAATACAGTAATATTGTGTGACATAATGCGAGCTTAGTTAGACCTAACTGGTATGGTCTATTATTATAGGCATACCTTTATTATAAACAGTGTATTACTGTATTTATCCACAGTGTATCAATTGAGTGCGTATCACACGCCTGGATACACTTATATGGAGAGTGTCTTTGAGTGGGCTCTCACAGGCTCCTCTTTCCTATATTACTAGGCAGCTACTATCAGTAGCGTTTGATCCCCAATATTCATTAGGGACCTTACCATATCTACCCACCTAATCGCAGGCGGGTTATCAAGGATACAGTCACGTGCTATTCAATACAATTTAATTACGTTTTAACACCCTATTTTTTATTCATGGTTATAAATAAAGTATATTTTTAAATTTACAATATTACATTCCTTGTGACTGAGTGCTGAAAGACTGGGTCCTTTTTCTTTCACATGATAAAATCACGTCTCCATCCAGTCAGCACCTCACTGTGGTCTAACACTAGCTGTGCGGGTTTCCTTTGCGTGTAGCATATTACATTTGGGTTATCTAGACCCATTACCACACCCAGCACGCCACAATACCGTCCATTGATCAGCACACTATGTCAGGTTTTTTATCTAACAAATCTGATTTTAATGAATGGCAGGTGGAGGCTGAACAAATGTTTTCATCTGATTATGTAGCCCCAGAATCATCATCCACGCCAAATATCAGTGACTTCTTTAGGGATCTGGATAAAGCATATAAATCCCAGAGGAAAACCTGGTGGGAGATATTCAGTTTTGAGAAGTACCTCAAGGCTGAATTTATCCCAAGGGGCCTAAGGGCGAACATTGCGCCAGCATATGATATAGTAGACGAGGACTTCACTAGATCTTGGGAATTAGTACTTAATCAATGTTCTATTATGTTAATGGAACTATTGGTCACTTATCAAAAAGACAAACTTACAAAGATCAACTCTGAACTGGACACTCTATTGTCAAAAGTAGAAGTATGGAAAACGAATGAAAAGTTCATTGATTTAGAGGGTCGTCTAAAAAACAATATAGACAAATTTACAAGTGACCTCAAAGAACGTAAACATAAAAAATTCCTGAGAGATACTGAAGATTACCAGACAGGAAAGATCTATAGGTACAAATTCACCTCTAAAGGCCGCAAACAAACTAAACCCAAATCTAATACCCAGGAGTCCTCAACAGAGTGGGAGATATCTGAAAGTGAGGAGGAAAGACCAACCACATCAGAAAACACCACCCCAGGACGCAGGTCATCAATCGCACATTACCTACCTCAGGTTTCTTTTTTAGAACAGAGACAGCCGATAGACGGACGAACAAAAGAGACAGAGAGGGAAAAAGAAAAACCAGGAGAGGGAAAGGTATGGGCTTTAAGAAGCGGGAATATGAATACCTCCAGAAACAAACCAAGAAACAAGAAAGCGAGAGGGTATCAGGGGTATTAGAAGGGGATGAACTTCAAATCATTAACCTAACAGACAAAACCCTTAATGAATATCATATACAAGTTCTAAAACGTGGCCTGTCCTTTTCGCCATCAAATAATTTAAATACATTTGAATGGGTGAAAGATGTGAATTTATTCGCACGGAAACTCAAACTCCATAAAATGTATAGATCAAGAGATAGAAGACTGGCGAACCGTGAGGGGGCCCCAATACCGGATGTAAGGGAAACTGAAGCTATTGAGGATCTCTTATCCCTACAGGCAGAATCCTCTAGAACTCCGGGTGAGGGGCCTTTCACTGACCTTAGACAGAAGTCTAAATTTATGCCATATGGGGAACAGTATGCCCATATTGACACTTTTGTAAATTTAGTAACCAAAGATCTTGAATCTCTCCCTAAGTCAAAACAACTTGAGAACATGAGTAAGGGTGAGAAGGAAGCCCTGGAAGAACTAGCAAATGCGAAAGATATTGTCATCAAACCATCTGACAAGGGTGGCAACCTTGTCATTCTAAGAACGGAGGATTATGAGAAAGAGAATATAAGAATTCTGTCTGACCGGGCCTGTTATGAGATTCTTGTAACAGACCCTACTCAGAGATTCACTAAGGAATTGATCAATATCCTCAACGAGGGTCTGTCGTCGAAACTCATCTCAGAGAAAAAGTATAATTTTATACTGGTCCGAACTCCCAAAATCGCCACATTTTATAGCCTCCCAAAGGTTCACAAGAATAAACAACCACCCCCAGGTAGACCCATAGTTTCGGGGATTGGAAACCTTACAGAAAAAGCAAGTGCTTATGTGGATAGGATTTTGAGGCCTTTTGTCACCACCTTGCCGTCCTTCATCAAAGATACTAAAGATGTCCTCACAAAGTTGGATGGCATCTCAGTGGCACATGATTGCATTCTAGTTACCTTAGATGTGGAGGGCTTGTACTCAAGCATCGGGCATGACCAGGGAATACGGGCAGTCAACCATTTCCTCAGCACACGCAGTCAACACCACAACAAACATAATAGTTTCACAATAGATCTACTACAATTTGTCCTCAAGAGAAACTATTTCTGGTTTAACAAAACCATCTATCACCAGATAAAGGGTACAGCCATGGTGCACCAAAGTGCCCCACATACGCAAACCTTGTATCTGGATGGTGGGAATCAAGGTAGTTTTCTCTGAGGATTTGGAAACCGACCATGTGTGTTGGAAGTGTGGTTCGTTTCATTGATGATGGTCTGAAATATGGCGTGGGACTGAGGCAATGTTTTTAAAACACTTAATTGAAATTTAAACAAAAATGACCTCAACCTTCGCCTGACTCTCGAATATAGCCCCAAACAAATTGCTTCCTGGATTACTTATCATAAAAGATGAAAATGGCAATCTTGAAACGACAATATATCGCAAAAAGACAGCCACCAACAGCCATACTCTTAGCCAGTAGCCATCACCCCAAAAAATCACTTATTAAGGGAATACCAGTGGGGCAATTTCTTGCTTAAGAAGAAGAAACTGTAGCAGGGAGGAAAGACTTTGAAGAAAAAGGCAAGGGAGATGAAGGACAGGCTACTGCAAGGGGTTACAGTCAGAAATGTATTAAAAAGGCTACAAATGGGCACAAGCATAAGGCAAGATTCAGAACTGGTTATGGATAGAATAACGCAGCCAGAGCACGAGAGGAGAACAATAAGATTCATAGGACGTCAACAACAGTGGAAGGTGGCAAGGGAAGTCCTAAAGAGACACTGGCACATACTCAGAGGCGGATGAAGATATGTGATTCCATACCATCCTATCAGCAATGGTGAGCAGACGGCCAATAACCTTCGAGATCATCTGGTCACAGCCACCATAATGTTGGCAATACCAAGCGCCACTTGGTTACCGCCCACGTGTCATGGCAATTTCAATGTCAAAGAGTAAGGTTTGCCAGTACATGACAGCTTCGAAAAAATTTAGAACCACGACAACAAGAAACATTTCCATATACGCAATTCATATAAACTGTAATACACCTGGAGGAATCTACATGGGAACATGCAAATGTGGAAAAAAAGTACGTGGGAAAAACACGCCGTCCATTAAAAATCTGGAACTGGAACATGTAGGATCCATCAGAAAAAATAAACTTGATACTCCACCCCGCGTAGCCAACCATGCAAATAGATGCCAACCAGAGATTTAAAAGACTATACCTTTATGGGGATAGACCAATTCTCTTCCAGGAATTAGACGTGGGGGCTGGGACTGGGATAATGAACTTTTAAGATCGAATCAAGATGGATCTATACTTGGGAACTTTGAGCCCATTCGAACTCAATGAGGATTTGTCTTTAGCCCTTCATATAATCTATCTCTTTTAACACAACTGACCGAAACCCTGCCCTCTACATCAGTCTGTGGGTCCAATGCATTTACCCACGCACTATCTTGCATTTTTTAAACAGAAACACAGCAGCCTCCAAATATCCACATCATTATATCTAATCAATAAAGGATCAAAATCATTTTTTAACAAATAAAACAAGGACACAAGAGTGCATTTTATTCTTAATTTTCTTTACTTCAAATTGACTGGACACAGTGTATTTGAAACTGGTATGGTCTATTATTATAGGCATACCTTTATTATAAACAGTGACTAACCAACACTATTCTCCATGAATATCAAATTTTTATAACCAAACCCCTAGCCTAGTGAGCAAGACATAAGCAATGCTTCACGAGACAAAGATTATTAGAGCACATAGTTATTCCAGCCCTTAAGTTTTGCAGTTTGTTCACAATTTGGCAACCTGTCAAGGGCATCTAATCTGCAATTGGCAACAGAGCTGTTACTAGTTTGAGACACATTAGATGCACTCCTAGCAGTATGACGATAATTCATCTGCCCAGCATCAGTAATGAAGGGTAAGTGGTAAGCAGTTGACGTTATTTCCACAGTGACTATAAATATCAACCTCCACACGATGGGACCTCCCCCACCCTAACTGCCCTGCAGGAAGCGTTCACTAGTGAAACGGCGCGTCGGCAATCTAACTCCTGACACACGCGGGAAGCTCATTTATTTCAAATGAGCAGTTCACTGTATTCACAGCGCTAATACAAACCAGCTTCCCTTACCTGGGCATTTGTACTTTTGGGATACGCTTGCTTTACCACTCCATCGCGGGATCCTTCAGACCTGAGGGGTCAATGAGTTAATCACTTCTCTACGCGCGCAAGACCTCTCACCCGACACATCCACCTCCGATCCTCATCCACATCACTCTAGTCGTCCTATTTTGGACGCCGTCACTACACGACCATTAACCGTTTCTTTTCACACTTACCCCATACCTCATCTTTCTCCTCTCTTAGGAAAGGGCAATCCTCGAGCACATCAGCGCTGTTATAACCAAGATACAGGCAGCTGATGTAGGGGAATGTGGTTCCCAGTTAGAACGTTTTCTTTAACTGAGCGTCACAGATACCGACCAGCTGGGTTTACGAGAGGGGGCGGGGGGGTGCCGTTATGGGTTTCAAGGGTTCAACCCCAGCATTAACCACCTTATCACCCCACTATCCATGAGCCAGAGTTTAATTTGGCCATCCATATAATTTAACCCATTTACATGCTGAGCAGTTAAAGAAACCCGGGACGCCACGTTGGAGGAAAGATCTTTTGTACGTGCGGTCATAGTTATACTTTATTGATCCACTCATTTCCTATCTGCTCCCTGCTCTCACTGCACTATTAGCTCTTTCTTTTTTTTTCTTTTTTTTTTGTGAACCCTCAGTGTGCCACTGCATACAATGTGGGGCTTGCCTCCATGTAAAATTACCTTTGTGCGCCCACACGGTAATACTCTACACGCTAACTCAAGGGTAATTTGTCTAATGTATTAAGTGTCTACATTGGCTCGTCATTATAGCGTTTCACTGGGCTTTGGCAAGCAACAGCAGATTAAAATTGGAAACATCCCTTATTGACACTATTTGAGGTTGTACTCTTGGTCCAATAACACCTGTATACACCACTGTTATCCACTGCTATTTACAGATGTCTCTACCATACATATTCATCTGCAGGTTAGAGGTCTAGATGGACTCCTTCTTAAATGGCTCCAGTGTTTTTTGCAAGTACTATACTGTATCCCATATTACCAAGTGTGATCCATGAGTATGCAACTATGACAACAGTGTGGGCTCTATAAAGGTTCTCACTATAGACCTGGTTCTGACAGTACGGATGAATGGATTTAGTCACCAGTGCATTATCTTTATATAGGGCAGGACATCACATAGGTCTAAATAAGCTCGCATGATGTCATACAGTCTTACCTGTTATTTATCCACAGTGTATCAATTTGAGGTGCGTATCACACGCCTGGATGGATACACGTATATGGAGAGTGGTCTTTGAGGGGGGCTCTCACCAGGCTCCTCCCTTTCATATATTACTAGGCAGTACTATCATAGCGTTTGATCCCCAATATCTTAGGGCACATTACATATCTACCCACCTAATACGCCAGGCGGGTTACCAAGGATACAGTCACGTGCTGTTCAATACAATGGAAGGAAGTGTGAAAAAAAGGAGGTGGGTAGGTAACGGGTCGTACCCGCTCGTCACGAATACCCTGATCCCGAAAGGAGTACTTTTAATACTAAACCTAGGTGAACACCCATCATAGTTGATCCACAGTTTACCAGCCTCCCTTCCGTGTCGCTGCAGCCCTTTTTTATTACTGACGTGTGCTGAAGACTTGGTCCTTTTTCTTTAACATGATAAAAAATCACGTCTCCCATCCAGTCAGAACCTAAATGATGGTTTAACAATAGCTGTGCGGGTTTCATTTGCGTTGTAGCATCAACAAACATAATAGTTTCACAATAGATCTACTACAATTTGTCCTCAAGAGAAACTATTTCTGGTTTAACAAAACCATCTATCACCAGATACAGGGTACAGCCATGGGCACCAAATGTGCCCCCACATACGCAAACCTGTATCTGGGATGGTGGGAATCAGAGGTAGTTTTCTCTGAGGATTTGGAATACCTGACCATGTTTGTGGAAGTGTGGTTGCGTTTCATTGATGATGTGCTGATAATATGGCGTGGGACTGAGGCAATGTTAAAACACTTAATTGAAATTTTAAACAAAAATGACCTCAACCTTCGCCTGACTCTCGAATATAGCCCCAAACAAATTTGCTTCCTGGATCTACTTATCATAAAAGATGAGAATGGCAATCTCGAAACGACAATTTATCGCAAAAAGCCAGCCACAAACAGTATACTCCTAGCCAGTAGCCATCACCCCAAATCACTTATTAAGGGAATACCAGTGGGGCAATTTCTTTGCTTAAGAAGAAACTGTAGCAGGGAGGAAGACTTTGAAGAAAAGGCAAGGGAGATGAAGGACAGGTTCACTGCAAGGGGTTACAGTCAGAAATGTATAAAAAGAGCATACAAATGGGCAAAGCATAAGGCAAGATCAGAACTGGTTATGGATAGAATAACGCAGCCAGAGCAGAGAACAATAAGATTCATAGGCACGTTCAACAAACAGTGGAAGGTGGCAAGGGAAGTCCTACAGAGACACTGGCACATACTCAGGGCGGATGAAGACCTATGTGATTCCATACCATCCTATCCAGCAATGGTGAGCAGACGGGCCAATAACCTTCGAGATCATCTGGTCCACAGCCACCATAATGTGGCAATACCAAGCGCCACTTGGTTACCGCCACGTGTCAATGGCAATTTCCAATGTCAAAGATGTAAGGTTTGCCAGTACATGACAGCTTCGAAAATATTTAGCAACCACGACAACAAGAAACATTTCCATATACGCAAATTCATAAACTGTAATACACCTGGAGTAATCTACATGGGAACATGCAAATGTGGAAAAAAGTACGTGGGAAAAACACGCCGTCCATTAAAAATATGGATACTGGAACATGTAGGATCCATCAGAAATAAACTTGATACCCCGGTAGAGTTGCTTGTATGTGGATTAATAGATTTTGAGGGCTTTGGTACCACCTTTGCCGTTCCTATCAAAGATACTAAAGAGTCCTCACAAAGTTGGATGGCATCTCAGTGGCACATGATTGCTTCTGTTACCTTAGATGTGGAGGCTTGTACTCAAGCTCGGCATGACGGAACGGAACTAGGGCATAAGGGCACGTGCATGTCAACCATTTCCTCAGCACACGCAGTCAACACACAACAAACATAATAGTTTCACAAAGATTCTACTACAATTTGTCCTCAAGAGAAAACTATTTCTGGTTTAACAAACCATCTATCACCAGATAGGGTACAAGCCATGGCCCCAAATGTGCCTCACACATACGCAAACCTGTATCTGGGATGGTGGGAATCGAGTAGGTAGTTTTCTCTGAGATTTGGAATACTGACCATGTGTTGTTGGAAGTGTGGTCGTGTTCAGATGATGTCTGATAATATGGCGTGGGACTGAGGCAATGTTATTAAACACTTATTGATCTTTAAACAAAAATGACTCAACCTTCGCCTGACTCTCGAATATAGCCCCAAACAAATTTGCTTCCTGGATCACTTATATAAAAGATGAAAATGGCAATCTTGATGAAACGACAATATATCGCAAAAGACAGCCAACAAACATACACCATACTCGTTAGCCAGTTACCATCACCCCAAAATCACTTATTAAGGGAATACCAGTGGGGCAATTTCTTCGAGCTTAAGAAGAAACTGTAGCAGGGAGAAGACTTTGAAGAAAAAAGGACAAGGGAGATGAAGGACAGGTCTACTGCAGGTGGGTTACAGTCGAATTATAAAAAGATAATTATTAAAAAGGCATACAAATGGGCCAAGCAAAGGCAAGATCAGAACTGGGTATGGATTGAATAACGCAGCCAGAGACAATGAGGGAGAACAATAAGATTCATAGGCACGTTCAACAACAGTGGAAGGTGGCAGGGAAGGGGCAAGGGAAGTCCTAAGAGACACTGGCACATACTCATGGGCGGATGAAGATATGTGATTTCCATACCATCCTATCCAGCAATGGTGAGCAGACGGCCAAAACCTTCGAGATCATCGGTCCACAGCCACCATAATGTGGCCAATATGTGTGGCATTTGGTGGAATACCAACGCCACTTGGTTACCGCCCACGTGTCAATGGCAATTTCCAATGTCAAAGATTAAGGTTTGCCCAGTACATGACAGCTTGAAAATAATTTAAGAACCACGACAACAAGAAACATTTCCATATACGCAAATTCATATAAACTGTAATAAACCTGGAGTATCTACATGGGAACATGCAAATGTGGGATAAAAAAGTACGTGCAAAAACACGCCGTCCATTAAAAATACGGAC